>JAOUQW010000031.1:7489700-7513397 GCA_028565825.1 Olivaichthys viedmensis | reverse complement strand
GGATGATGGTGGTCGTCTTGAAGCACTCTGGGACAACTGCCTGTCTCAGGGAGGTGTTGAAGATGTCTGTTAGGACAAACAACGGCCCTAAGTGTCATAATAAAGGGCCTAGTGGTGGTAGCTATTAGCTGGGATTGAACCCAAGACTTGGCTCAAACATCAACATCCATCATGCTTAAATCAAAATAACAGAATGACCAAATGGCATCCATCAACATTACCTGTTGCGTCACCATGCCATTGTGCCTGGAAGGCATTACAGTTTATCTATTCTTCCCATGTCTTACTGTAAAGAATGTTGCCAATTAATAAAAAAAAAAGCAGTATAAGCTAATAATAAATCATAGCAAATCAGAGGCAGGTGCTGGTGGTAAAGACTGGGAGGTGCCAAGCAGGTGAGGTCCAACCAAGTATGGAAGAGCCAACATACAGGAAGAAGACAGGGATTTGTGGCGAAATGTCCACAGTGATGATGGCTCATCATAGACAGTGTGGGCATAGGAGCACAGGACTAGGAACAAAGATGGTGAAGCAGGAGGTGCTGGGACAATGATTATGGAGGCCTGAGGACTGAGATCATCATCAATGAATATTAGCAGACTAGGTAGAGAAGAGTGAGAGAGGAAAAGTTGTATGACGAGGGGCCAAAAAGCAGGAACTGTAGTGACAGAGGCCCTACACATACACGCCAAGTCTGTTTTCGTGACGAGATTGGTTTAATGGCCTGATATACCATCTACATTGGTGCCGCTGTTTCTGCCGTTTTCTCAAGATACACATTATAATAGCCTCCTCAACTCCCACCATCTTCACTGTTTACTTCCTTGTGCAAAATCAGGAAGTGGTTCGGTGCTGGTGATGTTTCAGCTCTGACCTGTCCCCTAGTGGACAGAATTTTTAATCCTCCAGATATACGGACATTACAGAAGTGAGTATGTGATCAATGACACTCACGCAGCTGTGGCATCTGCACGCGGACACGTAGTCATACCAACAAGTATAACCCCGGCCTAACTCACTCCCCATGGACTAGGATACCATGTAGGCTGCCTTAAAAATCATTCAGTAGAAGTGATCTGTCCAGAAAATAAAGGGAGCACGAGAGCAGAAACTGCCCACATAAAAAAGACACCTCATCAGAGGTACCACCAAAGACCGAAGGGTAATCTGGGTCCAGCTACAACCCCAAGGCCTCATGGCAAACAGTAAAAAAAACATCACAAACTATAAGAACTAGAACATTCATGTCATCCGGGGAGGCCTCTATACTAGACAAGCTCAACACATTTTATTTTCATTTTAATCTTCTTCAAAAAGAATCAGTCATTAAAGCTGTCCCCTCCAGAGGAGCTGTCACTTAAATTGCAGCCTTGTGGAAAGCGAACATTAATAAAGCAGAAGATCCTGACAACATTCCCAGCCGAGTACAAATAACCTCTGCCAGTAAACTTGCTGATGTCCTCACTGTTATTATTACACCCTTACAAGAAACTGTATCTACATGATACATTAGTACAGCTACAATAATCCCAGTACCCATGTCGTCTGCAGCGACAGTTGGGGATCCTCTCACTTGGGGACTAGGGTTGGGGACCCATACCCCTGGTAACTTGCATACCATGCCCATAGATCCACAACTTTCACTGCTGTTCACTTAGCCTTCATCCATTTGGAAAAGAAAGACAGTTATGTAAGAATACTATTTGCCAATTTCAAATTGACATTCAATACAATCATACCCAAACCAGTTGCTAAGCTTAATACAGTTTGCAGGGGACAAAACTGAACAAAAATGATGAGTCAAAAAACAAGAAAGGTCAAGAACCTAGCAACATGATGCTGAGAAACTAACCTGATCCTCAATGATCAGCTCAAACCAAGGAGTTGATCTCAGGAATTAAAAAGGACATCTATCTATGCACGAGGCAAAGCAGGTGAAAATGTCAAATTCAACGTCTTGCTCATCACAGAAAATTTGACCTGAACACTACACATCTTCACTTTTGCAAAGAAAGCTTAGCATCTTCTGTATGTCTTAATGAAGCTAATTTTCATGTGAGACTCGTGTGCACCACATAACCACGTTTCTCTAAAAACTGTTTAAATGTATATTTTGCAACCTTTTTTGTCTAGTTAATAATGTTACTTCTGTGTCTTTTGCTATCATGCAGCATTTGTGAGGTCTTGTTTTGAATCTTGTCTCACTTTATGGTGTAATTTTGTATTGTACAGCGACAATAAAGTTCACAAAAAAATAGGCCAATCCATTATTTAAAAAACAAACAAAAACAACCAGAACAAAACCAGAAAGCACAGAATAGGCAATATTAGGAAAATCAAGAAAGCCGGTAACAACAACAATATTGTTGCTAGCTAATTACAAGCAAGCCTTCACAAAGGTACGATGGGACCTTCATGGCAGTACAATGATGTCATGTTGGAGCATTTCTATTGGTTGCCTTTTAAAAACCTGAGTGTATTTAAATCACCATGGAGCAATGCCGTGTTTTCATCTGTTTAATTTGTGGGCATGCAAAGGTTGTCTGCTAACTATTACTGTTATTTGTCAGCTATTTTAATTGTTGATACTATTTTAAGTGTATTTTTATTTCTTTAATATTTGTTGTTTTCATATCATCTGAGCGGCATTTTCATTTTAAAGGACACTCGTGAATTCGACTGGATGGACACACTGTTAATGAATAACACAGATGTGGAGATTTTGCTCCTCTGCTTCCCACACCAGCCTGACTCCTGCCTCCGAACGTCTCGTTTCTTTGTGGTTAGAGTGGCCATGTACATCTTAATGCTAACTACTATCCTTATGACTATCTTTGGGAACCTGCTGGTTATCATCACTATTTCCTATTTTAAACAGCTGCATTCGCCAACTAACATCATCATCCTCTCCTTGGCCTTCGTGGACTTTATGTTGGGCTGTCTGATCATGCCTTTCAGTATGGTGCGATGGGCAGAAGGCTGCTGGTTCTTGCGAGACTTTTTATGTCAAATCCATTCCGGTTTAGATATGACACTGAGTATTGCCTCCATTCTGCACCTGTGTTTGGTTTCTATTGACAGGTACATGGCCATTACTGATCCTCTGAGCTACAAGATGAAAGTGACCAATGGAAATGTATCAGTGTGTATTGTTGTCATTTGGATTTTTTCATGTATGTTCAGCTTTGGGATTGTGTTTTCCAAAATTAATATTGCTGGTCTGGATGAACAGATGCTAAACACCTGTGTTGGAAACTGCGTTTTGATTTTTAATAAGGAAATGGGTATTGTCGCTCCACTTCTTAACTTTTATATTCCAGGTGCTGTAATGAGCTGTCTGTATCTTAAAATTTTCCATGTTGCAAGAAAACAGGCTAGATTAATTTCTGATGGAACTGCTGTGATCACATCTAGTGAGAGGAAAAAACAAGCATCAGATCAGAGGGAGAGAAAAGCAGCTAAAACTTTGGGTATTGTTATGGGTGTTTTTCTTTTGTGTTGGCTGCCATTTTTTCTCACCACTGTAATTGATCCATTTCTCAACTTTTCAACTCCTCTTGATGTTTTCGATGCACTGGTTTGGTTTGGTTACTTTAATTCCATGTTTAACCCACTGATCTACGGCTTTTTCTATCCACGTTTCCAAAAAGCATTTAGGATTATCATTTTAAGATACCTTTGTCACCTGAAAAACTCAAACAACTTAGTGCTTCAATGATCCTACTAAACTAAACTTATTAATGGCGTAGAAATTGTGCAGTGTATTGGTATTTATAATCTTTTAACTTTGAACAATGAACTTTTTCAGTAAGGTGCTACATTGAATATCTGATCAACGCATTCCTTTTCATGACTCTGTGAAATAACATGACTACAATAAGCATATATTGTAACGTAGGAGAACGGCATTCCATTCCCGATTTCATCCAGGCTGTAATGATGAAAATGCATTTTAATTAGTAGAGTTTGGACCAATAGTTTTAAAGAAAATTGAAAATAAACGTCCCCCTGTCTCATCAGTATGTGGCGTCAGTATTCCGTACTGTGCATCTCTATGTGTAACAGACAGCGTTAAGTGAAATTACATTTGAATATTTCTTTTATATCTAATATAATAATACTACGAGTGTAAAAAACATTCTATTTAATACATTTCCTCACATTTGACGTGGTCGTGTCGGTGGTCTGTCACTATCTACTGAGATTTTAAGGTAAATTACAGCGTGGATGGCCTTATAAACGGATGGAAAAAGGAATAAAGAACAATAATACCAGTTTATATTTAATACATGACCGACAAGTGTAATTGATCATTTTACTTTTTATTAGCGGGAAAAGATCAAGTGTACGGAATACTGAAGTGTATGGAATACTGAAGTGTAACAAAGTGTACGGAATACTGAAGTGTATGGAATACTGAAGTGTAAGGAATGCTGACGTATGTGGAATATTGAAGTGGAACAAAGTGTACGGAATACTAAATATAAAGTGTACGGAATACTGAAGTGTACGGAATACTGACGTGTGTGGAATACTGAAGTGGAACAAAGTGTACAGAATACTGAAATATAAAGTGTACGGAATACTGAAGTGTACGGAATGCTGACGTGTGTGGAATACTGAAGTGGAACAAAGTGTACAGAATACTGAAATATAAAGTACACGGAATACTGAAGTGTACAGAATACTGACGCGTGCGTAATACTAAAGTGTAACAGTGTACGGAATACTGAAATGTAACAAAGTGTACGGAATACTGACGTGTGCAGAATAGTGACATGTGCGGAATACTGAAGCGTGCGGAATGCTGAAGCGTGCGGATTACTGAAATGTACGGAATGCTTAAGTGTACGCATTGATGTAGTGTACAGAATACCAAAGTGTGTGAAATTCCAAAGTACACATAATACTGAAATGTACGGACGGAATACTGAAGTGTGTGTACGGAATACCAAAATACAGAAATTAATGGAATACCTAAATTACCGGAATACTGAAATGAACGGAATGCAGAAGTGTTTGGAATACTGACTCTCTGTCCGTCTGTCTCTCTCTCGCTGTGCCTGTCATTGTGTGGTCACATTCGGGCCGACGGCCATTTTGAATGACCTCCTTCTTCTCTCTTTGCCCTACTGATGACATCAGCACAGACTCTTTGGCCATCTTGGCTGAGGCTCTCTGTGTGTGTGTCATGGTGATGGTGGCAGTTGGTGAAGGACGAGAGTGTGAATGACATCAAGCCTGAACACACTAATACACGCACACACTTATTTCACTGTTATAGCTCCTCTAAGTATTAGACGCTAAAGCTAACAGCCTAAAGCTGAAATGAGTGAGTGTGTGTGTGTGTGTGCTCAGGCTTGATGACATTCACACTAGTCCTTCAGACAGTATTTTACATTCACCATCTTAAAGTCCCGTTACACAGGTGATGTTTAACAGGTCAGTAGATTTGGTGGAATTTACGCTTTAAACACGTGACTTTGTTCATCAGCTGCGTCTCTGATTACGCCTCGTTCTCATCGTCAGCTGCTGATTCGCTCAGAAAAGAAATCACACATCTACTGAACCCTTCATTTCTGAGTCCCTTCAATTTCCACATATTTCTCCTGCTCCTCTTTATTTCTTTTTCTTCCTCCTGTTGTTGCATCACTGTGCTGATGTTTAAAATCAGATGCCTCAAAAGCGTGGCGTAGGAGAAATAGTCCTCAAAACGCCGCTCTCTCTCCCGCTAACGCATCGGCTTCTCACACAAGATAGTAATGCAAGAGTGTGTGTGTGTTCGGGCAGAAGGTTGCGTGTCCCTCATCATGGCGTTAATAAAAACCTAAATCCTGCACTTGATCACGCTAAACGCCTGACATTTCACTGCTGTCACACTCTAATCCCTCCATCCCTCCATCCCTCATTACATCACGCCGCCGAGCATCGTGGGTAACGCAGCGGGTGGACACCCATCAATACAAGGCGGGGGAGAGAGAGAGAAATGATAAAGAAATGGTCAAGGGAAAAAAAGAACAAAAAGGAAAGAACGTAAAGGAACAAAAATGGAAAAGTGAGAGAGACAGAGTGAGGGGAAACGAGAGGAGGAGTTTTTTTAAAAAGCCAAGGAAAAAAAAGGGGAAGAAAAAGAGCCCAAAAAAGGGAGGGATAGCTGAAACATACACAGAGAGAAACAGATAGACAAAGTAAATTATTTAGAAAGTCAAGAAAAAAAATAAAAATTAGAGGAAGAAGAAAATAAAAAAGAGCAGCGGGAGCAGAAAGCCGAGTCAGGCTAATAGCTCTTTAGCTCCCGCTGGGATATTAGCGTTAGCATTAGCGGCTCTGCTGAGACTGTTGGGCTGGCACTCTGCCCCAATGCATTATGGGAGTCAGCGCTGACCACCAACCTGCTTATTAACCTCACTACCATCCCACGAGAAACACACACACACACACACACACACACACACTTCTGTCTTGCTGTCTCTGTAAGGGGCTAAACGATACTGTCAGTAATATCATATCACGATCGTTTTGCTCTGCATCATTAATAAATCATTAATCCTCCACTGAGGACGCTTTGATGTTCAGGGTTTTTATTATGATCATCACTGGGTTCTAGAACTCGATTCTCATCAGTGATTGGCTGAATGGAACCAGGCGTCATTGTGACATCATCAATCAGTGTGACTAAAAGAGTTCACTATAGAGACAAAGCAGCTTCTGTCCATCTCGCTGTTTTTCGTTATCCATCAATCTGTCTGTCCTTCTATCTATCTCTGTTTATCTGTCTATCCATCAATCTGTCTGTCTGTCTGTCTTTCTGTCTATCAGTTTTTCTTTCCATCTGTCTACTTTTCTGTCTGTCTGTCCGTCCATCCAACTGTGTCAGCCAGTCTATCCATCTGTCTCAGACGGTCTGTCTGGCACACCACAGTCTGTCTGTCCATCCACCCGTCCCTGTCCATCCGTCCACCTGTCTGTCCGTCCGTCTGCCTGTCTGAATGTTCCTGTATTTATGGTTCTGTTCTAATTCTATAGATTGAGATATTTTAAGATGTGTTTAATATCATGATAATATCAAACATATCAGGAAATGATTATAATCTGAAAATGTAATATCCCCCCCCACACACACAACAGTCTACATTTAATCAGTTATATACACACACACACTAACACACATTCACAACAGTCTACATTTAAACAGTTACACACACACTCCTCCGATTCAGTTCTCTTATTCAATGTCCTCTTAACTCAAGAATTAGATTAAAAAAAGTGTGTGAGGGAGCAAGAGATTGTGTGTGAGCGAGAGATTGTGTGTGAGCGAGAGAGAGAGAGAGAGATTGTGTGTGAGAGAGAAAGCGAGATTGTGTGTGTGTGTGAGCGAGAGAGAGAGAGAGAGATTGTGTGTGTGTGTGAGAGAGAGAGAGATTGTGTGTGAGAGAGAAAGCGAGATTGTGTGTGTGTGTGTGAGAGAGCGAGAGATTGTGTGTGTGTGTGTGTGTGAGAGAGAGAGCGAGATTGTGTGTGTGTGTGAGAGAGAGCGAGAGTGTGTGTGTGAGAGATTGTGTGTGTGTGTGTGAGAGAGAGAGAGCGAGATTGTGTGTGTGTGAGAGAGAGCGAGAGTGTGTGTGAGAGAGAGAGCGAGATTGTGTGTGAGAGAGAGAGAGAGAGCGAGAGTGTGTGTGTGTGTGTGAGAGAGAGCGAGAGTGTGTGTGTGTGTGTGAGAGATTGTGTGTGTGTGTGTGTGTGTGAGAGAGAGAGAGAGATTGTGTGTGTGTGTGTGTGAGCGAGAGATTGTGTGTGTGTGTGTGTGTGTGTGAGAGAGCGAGAGATTGTGTGTGTGAGAGAGCGAGATTGTGTGTGTGAGAGAGCGAGAGTGTGTGTGTGAGAGAAAGAGCGAGAGTGTGTGAGAGAGAGAGCGAGAGTGTGTGAGAGAGAGAGCGAGAGTGTGTGTGCGAGAGATTGTGTGTGTGTGTGTGTGTGAGAGAGCGCGAGAGATTGTGTGTGTGTGTGTGAGATAGAGAGCGAGAGTGTGTGTGTGTGAGAGAGAGAGCGAGATTGTGTGTGTGTGAGAGAGAGAGCGAGATTGTGTGTGTGTGAGAGAGAGAGCGAGATTGTGTGTGTGTGTGAGAGATTGTGTGTGTGTGTGTGAGAGAGAGAGCGAGAGTGTGTGTGTGTGAGAGAGCGAGATTGTGTGTGTGTGTGTGTGAGAGAGCGAGATTGTGTGTGTGTGTGTGTGAGAGAGCGAGCGAGAGTGTGTGTGTGAGAGATTGTGTGTGTGTGTGTGTGTGTGTGAGAGAGCGAGCGAGAGTGTGTGTGTGTGAGAGATTGTGTGTGTGTGTGTGTGTGTGCGCGCGCGCGCCATGAATTTTTGATGAGCACAATTTTCTGAACTGGGCCTAAAGGTCATATTTAGTTTGAAATCTGCAGTTTAGAGGCCTAGGGTGTTGTGTAATTTTTGGGGAAGTGCATTTTCTTAGTAAGGATGTTTTCACGTGTGTGTGTGTGTTGAGCAGATCTCCTCCACAGCTGATGGTCAGTAAAGTTTTCACTACACGCTGTGGCAGCAGCAACGCTGGCAGCACCAACACGTGAGTCTCTCCGATCAGTTCTCTCCACTGAGCTTCACCAACCCATATCACAGAGCCTAAGTGATGTCAGAGGCTCTGGTTGAGCATTTCGTGGAAGTGTTGACTGGCTGAAAACCGAATCCCTAACAGCCGTTCTCAGATTTGGACCAACTTTTCTTAATAAATCCCTAAACACCCCAAACCTCCTATGAAGTACATTGTCTAATACTGATAGTATCTAGTATGTAAATAGTTATGACAACTCCCAATAACTCCATATCAATTATCTAGTTTTAGGCTTCTGTTTTACATTTTTCCAGCACAAAGGTTGGCTCCGCCCACTAGCCAGAACGGAGGTGCTTAGCCCTGCCCCTTTTCCTTCATTCATAAGGCATACAACGTTTGAACAGAGGGAAACTACATGGTGGGATAGGGGAAGGCTTTTTAGTGTTTTCACTGCATTTAAGATTTGCCTCGCAGGCAGCAGAGGGCTCTAAAAATGACAAACTGCTCTTTAACCTCTGGCCGCTGTTTTCTGTTTCTCTCTAGTCTGCAGGACAGCTTCGAGTCCATTAGCCAAACGTGTCCCAGTCACAGCAGTAGCATAGGTAAGACACACATGTGCCCTGTTTTTATGCTGTTAAGTGCCCACACTTTCACGCAGGCCCATCTAGTTGTGAGACTGTAACTCTGAACATGCATACTCGTTTTAATGAATGTGCTCCCTGGAACATTGGTGAAGCGCAGGGGTGTGCGAGTGTGTGTTTCATCAATATCTCTTTCTGTAGCCCATAGTAATCCTGTGGACATGCCAGGCCGTGGGCACAGTGAAGACGGGGACAGTGGCATTGCCCGCTCAGGTACACGCACCCAAGTATAAGCATGCCTTAAAATGAATGAATATGCAGCATGACTTTTCCTACTTATTACTAGTACTTCAGTTATTTAACTTGATGGTTCATTAATTTGTTGGCGTTTGGTGTGACTCGGGACATACTTGCACAAATTTTTTAGTTTTACAACCTTTCGTAAGTTTTTTATTTCTTTTCAACCTTACAGCATCACTCAGCAGCCTCCTGGCCACGCCTCTCCCCTCCCCTGGTTCTTCCTCCAGCAGTGGGTGTGCCAGCAGTTACCAACGGCGATGGCTCCGCAGCCAAGCGACCAGCCTCCAGCATGGCCCCATCCCTCGCTGGTGAGAGTGGTTGTGTTTTAGTGGCAGAGGGGCCGTGTACAAAATCATCGCTAGCCTGTATATAGGAAACATCGAGTTGTGTGTGTTGTACGTGTTTGTGTCCGAGCGCTCACACTCTTGTATGTTGGTGCGGATGTGTGCGGCAGGAGCACCGAGGAGATGTTCAGCCTGTCAGACGAGAGCTGCAGCTCAAACCCCGGGCTGGGCCGCAGGAAGAAGATCGGAGTCAGCATCATCATCAGCCTGCCGGAGAAAGAGGAGGAGAACCACGGCTTCCAGGAGTTCTTCTTCTCTCATTTCCCGCTGTTCGAGTCTCACATGAACAAACTCAAGACCGCCATCGAGAGGGTGAGCGCGGCACTGCAGGGTCAAACAAGGCCGCCTTGCTGACCTTTGGTGGTTGCGGGACACTGAGGCTCTTTGTATCAATGAGGCGCTGTATGCTCATCCGAAAAATGTTTGGAGGACAATGACTGGTATACATGATCAGAAAGAGCGGTTGGATTTGGTGGAATGAGTGTGTGTGTGTGTGTGTGTTTCAGGCGATGATTGTGTGTAGGCGAGTAGCAGAGGCAAGTCAGAGAGTGCAGGTGTATCTGTGTCGTGTTATGGAGGCACTGGGAGAGTTCAGGTGAGAGGTGGACTTTTTTGTCTGATCTGTGTTCCAGCTGCTTGTCTCTCTGTGCACAATTGCTTATGTCTGATCTCTAGTTCTGCTTATTATTGCTCGAGTCTGATGTTTGATCTTTGGAGGTATGCACACAAATAAGAGTCTCCACACAAATTTTGAAGCATCTTTTGCAAAAGTATTTGTATTTCTGTGCTCAATTGTTCACGTCTGACCTGTGTGTCTCTACACTCGTTGGCTTGAGTCTGATCATGCTCGCTGTGCTCCTTTAATCTTGTTCAGGATGACCGTGTGGAATCTGTACATGGCTCCGCGGATCACCGAGCCCGTCTGGCTGACCATGGTATCCCAGGATGTCGAGCGAAACCAGCTGTGCCAGCGCTTCCTAATGGAGATGAGCCTGCTCATGGAGCACGGGGCCAAGAACCAGTTAGTGCACCTTTTGACCTTTTTCTTTTTAAAGGCTGTGAGCAACTGTCGTGTGATGGAGATTAGACTGAAAAATGCTGTGCGCCTTTAATGCTCTCTTTATTATGCATGTGAATTTAGTCTTTGTTCCTCTTTAGGTTCCTGTCTGCCCTTCTCACTGCCGTCCTCATGTACCACTTAGCCTGGGTTCCCACGGTTATGCCTAGCAACCACCCACCAATCAAAGCTATTTACCAGAAACACGCCTCCCACACAGTGGACCTGCTGGCCAAGTCTCACGCATACAACCCCCTGTGGGCTCAGCTAGGTACACACATCCACACAACCCATTCCTAGCTCAGTACACAGACACGCTCTTAGTCACTCAACTCTATTGTACGTCTTGTGTATGAAGATGTTCTAGAGTTGATTTTGTGTTTGTTCCGTAGGCGATCTGTACGGTGCTTTAGGTTCTCCCGTTCGAGTGTGTCGTACTGTGGTTGTCGGGCGGCGGCGAGAGCTGGTGCAGCGTGTCCTCTATGTTCTCTCCTACTTCATCCGCTGTTCTGACCTCCAAGAAAACACACTTCCTCAAGCCCAGACGGACAGTCCGGCCAATCCCTGCCCTTCTCAAACCACTAACCCCACATCCTGCTCTGAGAGGACCAATGAGAAACCACTCGTCTATGAGTCAGAGGGTGCACAGTCCACCCTTTCCCCTGAAGGGACCAATGAAAAAAAGCTAACTTTGGAAGGGACCGGCAGAAAAGCAACTGAGTCAGAGTCAGGTGACTCCTCCCCTTTTTCTGAAACAACCAATGATGGCCTGGAATGTGCAGAGGCTGGGCGGGAATGTTTTGGTGAGGTGGGACTAGAGCACATCTTGGCCAATCCGAGTCCTCTCGTGCAGAGGGTGCAGTTCACCATTGGCAGCCCAAAGGAGGCAGTGAGGGACGGACAACGTGGAGATACGACTGGGTGTGGGCGGGGCTTACACAGGAAGATGCCCAATAGGCTATTAATGGACAGCTTGGACAGCTCCGACGAGGAGGAGCCGTCACACAGACAGACGTACGCAGGAACCGAGAAGCAGGGACATGAACTTCCCCTCCCAAGGTAACCGAGCACGCACGCACAGCGTCTGGCAAAACATCTGTAATCCTTTTGGTGGACAATTCTCTCATTATCAAGCATTATCTCTCATTGCATAGCAACAAAATACGGTACACATCTCAATACATAATATACGATATAAAAATGATACAGTTAAACAAGTAACGATTCGATACACTCCGATTCACTACTGATTCGATTCAGGCCGATCCAATATGATTCAGAGCAGTGCTTTTGTCGATTTCCTACTGGGTCTTTGCTGAATCCGAAATATTTTTGTATGTTTAACCAGAAAGTTCCTTTTAAGCGCAGTTAGAGAGGGGGATTAGTGTTCGCAGACACACGACTTGTTGTAAAGGTTTGTATCAATGTCCGTGTGCGTTTGTGTGTCTAGCTGTGACATGGAGATCCGTCCCGGCGTGAATCATTTCGGTCGCTCTCTGCTCGGAGGCTACTGTCCTCAGTACATGCCGGACTTCGTCCTGCACGGCGTCACCTCTGATCAGCGGCTCAAACAGTGCCTGATGGGAGACCTGGAACACACAGTGCTGGTGAGTACTGGCAGAACAACACGCTGAATCATTTGTGCGTGTTCTGTGTATACACATTTTGCGTTTATTGCCATTGCCAGGGGTTACGTTTTTAGTTGACCGACCAGATGCGGGTTTCCAAAAAATAGAGATCTGGGCTTCTCTAAACACAACCAGTGATGTCACACAGTCAAATGAAAACCTCATTGTAGCAAGTAGTTATTGGATGTTGGCGTGTTATGACATCATTTCTAATTAAAATTTTTGATATTTTTCGTGTGTTTCTGCAGCACCCCGCGCTGGACGAGCCGATCGCCGAGGCCGTGTGCATTATAGCAGACACGGACCGCCTCTGTGTCCAGGTGGCTACGAGCCAGCGGCGCGTGTGCGAGCCGGGCCGGCTAGGAAGGGATGTGATGGTCTCCAACCTCATACACACACTCCTCACGTCTGTGCTGCAGCTGCACGCGCTCAACATGGCGGCAGACTTTGTACGCGATACTCTCTTCCACACGGTCTTAAAATATCTGTGTATTAATATTTTCTGAAAATCAGCTTATATTATTATGCATCTTCCCTAAACCTGTGTGTGCTGCAGTGTGTGATGCACTTGGAGGACCGATTGCAAGAGGTGTACTTTAAGAGCTGTTCTTTGGCAGAATATCTGAGAGGACAGCAACGAGTACATGTGAAGGAACTGGGATTAGCGCTGGGGTACTATACACACACACACGCGCACACACACAGGCTGTCAAAATGTAATTGCATTTCAATTTGAATGACTTTATCATTCGAATGCATTCAAATAATAAATAATGTTATAATTATGTAATGTAATTAACACTTTTTTTTTTTTTTTTTAGAAACAAAGAATGTTTTATTCATTGGTGTGATTTTTGGTGTGTGTGTTTTGTAGGATCGAGTCCAGTGATCTTCCACTACTCACAGCCGTAGCCAGCACACACTCGCCCTACGTTGCCCGGATCCTTCTGTGAACGGACCATGGAGGGAGTTGCTTCACTACACTGACCAATCAGAACGTGCGCCCGCTTACGACAGACCAATAAGGACCCGGGTTTGTGCTTAGCCAGACCAACCAGAGCCCGAACCTGAACTTGGTTGGACCAATCGGGATCATGTTATTAGCCTTTTGAAGAGAGATGAGATTAGAAGGTTTACATCCTCTCTAGACTAAATGTTTATGCGTGCCGGTGTGTGTGTGTGTGTGTCTGAACTGGACACTTGTTTACATTCCAAGTTCTTTTGTATACGCAATATTTCCACAGCCTTAGATGATATTTTGGCTGAAGTGAAAAGGAGAAATGAAGACTGCAGAACTGGAAGTGTGTGTGTGTGTGATCAAGGCAGAATGTATCGTGTGACGTATTATAACGCATTGCAAAAAGTCCATGTTGATGACCACATACAAACGGTTGGGCCAATACATATAAAATCGACATTTCCAAATAGCATCACTATATTGCATCTGGAAAACAGCGTAAACAGTTATTTTCTAAGGTAGCTTATTTTGGCGCCAGCATCAGCGAAGGCAATCCCGTCATTCTGGCTACTTATCGAGAACTTTCAATGCGATGCCTGCCTCTGTCTCCTCCTTCCGGTTATTTGCTGCCCACAGGTAAATTTTTAAAACTGTATTCAAATGTAATATGGCGATAATATTGGCACATGCCTAGTTAAGCCAAAAGTGATGTTCTGGGTAACTAACACAAGCATGGGCTGCCTAAAATGAAGGCCGAGCATCTAGAAGGTTCGAAAGCCGTTACCCCGTCTTTTACTTTATTAAGCAAATGAGACCAGATGCCGCAAACTTAACAACGGTGAT
This sequence comes from Olivaichthys viedmensis, assembly GCA_028565825.1. Taxonomy (NCBI): domain Eukaryota; kingdom Metazoa; phylum Chordata; class Actinopteri; order Siluriformes; family Diplomystidae; genus Olivaichthys; species Olivaichthys viedmensis. Next base: position 7,499,116 of record JAOUQW010000031.1, on the reverse strand, counting down.
AAATGTAACTGAAATAAAGAAAGAGAATTTGTTTTCAGTAAAAGCACAGCATGCTTGTTCCTGTAGCTCTTCCTTCTTACAGAATTTAATTCCAGCTCTAATGCTACAGAGCAGGTCGGTGTGTTGGATTAGGGTTAAAACTGGAGCCTGTGAGTAGGTAGAGCTCCAGAAACGGGGCTGATCCCTGGTTTACACAATCAGAATTTAGTATATATTCTGGGATGCAATCGGTCCATCTTAATTATCTTGACCGATTTTAGTCCAGTTCTTTCTACCGCAGAGTCATTTTGGTTTGTAAGGCTCCCACTTGTGGTGTAATTGAGGTTTACAGGATTGTTCACAAAGGCCAAGAATGGTTTTAGGTCCGTAATTTGTACTAGAGCTGGGCGATGATCTCAATTTCTACCGATGCTGACATCTAATTTGTTTTATCGACGTTATTTCTGAAAATTAAATAGTCAATGGTTTTATTGTAGGACGGCTCTTTGGCTGCCAATCACCAAGCCTGGGGCTGAAACAATCATGATTCGTTTAGCACAGCAACCAATGAAAACAAAAGGGGCGGGGCTTACCACACCTTCAGTTAACCCCCAGCTTGCGTTCCATTTATATTCAATAATTAGCTCATCACCCCTGCATATTTTTAAATTGCATTCCTTTTTATAGTTAATATGCTTCATTTAATGTATAATCACTTACCTGGACAAATTATTACTCTTGCGTAAAAAACTAACCTGGATAATAAAGCGAGTTTGTAACGCGTTTCTTCTAATTATCATATAATCAGTATCGATATAGTTATTACAAATTAATTTTTTTCTTTTCATATCGCCCAGCTCCAATTTGTACGTTTGTGTGTATATGATTGAGATTACTCTTGTTCTTTGCACTACTGACGTCGTGTTCATCTCTGCATCATTATATACAGACTATAGCATCAAGTAGTCTTTACATAATGGTTCTTTGTGTGTGTATGCTTCAGTCAAAGAAAAGGGAGAAAGTTTACGTAATGGAGACCTACTAGCCTGATAATTAAGCCGCAGTTAACAGCTTTTTGTGTTTTGTGCCTCACAAAGACGGGGGACAGAATGTTTTATATAATGGAGATGTACCTACACTGTTAATGAAGCTGCAGTTTGTGTGTGTGTGGGGTGAGTCGATAACTTGTATCAGGTGCTACCATGTTATACACTGTGTAAAGGTATGTTAAAATGCATACTATTTTCTACTCTCCTTTGCAATATACTTTACTAATCCCTTTTTGCAGAGTAAGCGCCACACAGCACTATTAAGGCTAATACTCGGTCCTAATTTTACTCAGTCTTATGTTTATTTCTTTAATGTTCAAGAGGCTGTTCGTTATTTTTGTACACTAAATTCTACCTCATGATTATGGCTTTGAAAGTGTGTAGTCGCGATCGAAGACATGAAAATCGTGGTTAATTTTGGGAGTGGTGCTCTGTTTAGAAAGTTCTAGCACATGGAGGTAAAAGGTATTTCTTTGGCGTTAAGCAAAGTTAAACAACGCCTACCTGGATCTAGCTGAGGTTTCGGACATGTCGTGTCATGCCGTTCTTGTTTGTGGCGTTGTGGTTTGATTTTTAAAAACCATGCAGGTTAGTTTAAGTTTGGTCCTGGTATGTGGATGAAAGTTGGTGTGCATAGTGCTTTCAGCCAATAAGATAAACACTGATTTAGATTCATGTTAGTGAAGAATGATGTTTGAGAAATATAATTTGGCGAAAATTCTTGGCAGTGGAAGCTGTTAATCCAACACACTTCATTTCCGGACTTCATACAGCAATCAGCAGGATTTTTGCTTTAGTCTAATACATTTACATTCAGTGCATTCAGTGTTTGGGATTCTCTGTATTTTCTGCATGCGTCTTTTTGCCACTAGCAGGTGCTACGACTTTATGTAATTTATTTTTATTTGTCAGTTTATTTGTCAGGGACAATGACCATTGATAAACAGTATCAACAGAACTGTAAATGAGAGACCAGAGGCCAGAGTTAGCCCAAAGGGCTAATAATCTGTTGTCCCTGGCCAGATGTTAAAAGACACCGTAAAATAGCTTGCATTTTAAATATACAAGTTGACATTACATAAAATGTACTGAGTATAACAAAATAGCACACACAATAAAAATGCACATCTAACAAAGTACATAGACAACTGCACCTACAGTCATTTGTGCATTGGCTGTTTGTGGTGGCTCAGTGGTTAAGGCTCTGGGCTATTAATTGGAAGGTTGTGAGTTCAAATCCCATCACCAATACGCTGCCGCTGTTGGGCCCTTGAACAAGGCTCTTAACGGTGATCTGCTCAGCTCAGTTGAAAGTCGCTTTGGATAAAAGCGTCAGGTAAATGTAGATGAAAGTCTCATGCGTGCTGGGGGACATTAGCCTAATGTGTTCATTCCCTCATGGCTTTGTTCCTCATTTACTGATGTTCTATTTTATAAACATAAAAAAAAAAGAAGTATTGTTCACTAAAATGAGTGCCTTTTTGTAGCGGTTCTTGTTGACTGAGTGCAACAATCTGATTCATATCGGCTTGTTTCTGTGTTTCAGCCGAGAGAGCTCTGGACACGATGAACTTCGACGTGGTGAAGGGTAAGCCCATCAGGATCATGTGGTCACAGAGAGACCCGTCGCTCCGCAAGTCAGGGGTGGGAAACGTCTTCATCAAGAATCTGGACAAGTCCATCGACAACAAGGCCCTGTACGACACCTTCTCAGCCTTCGGGAACATCCTGTCCTGCAAGGTAGGACCACGCCCCCTGACGACATCATTTACAGCCGCATCCTAAATCCTAGAAATGTTTTTCATCTATGATCACCTTGATCAGGGTTTCCCAACTGGGGACTTGTGAAATTGTGACGGAAATATAAATGTCAAATTAAATTAAAACAATCAAAAATGTAACACTTTGTATGTAAAAAGTGACAGAATTAGTTCATTAATAATTATAGCTGAAGGTCACGTGATCAATGTTGTTAGCGTGCGAAGCTTAATGTATGTTACAGTTTGATAGATCATCTGTAGAACCCTGTAAAATTGCTCCAAATGGACAGGTCCATTGTTAGCTTCCACGAAAAGATATTTGGAAACAACACATGCGTATCTTGCTGATCTTCTGGTGGAACATGTTTTTCTTATATCACCCCTAAACTCTGGAACAGTGCTCCAGAGAACGTTAGGAACGCTCTATAGCTCTATAGGTGTTTTTAAATCCAGATTAAACACATACTTGTTTAATTTAGTTTATTCATAGCTGTTGGGTCTTTTATCTTGTTAAATAGACTTTTCATGACTTATAGTACTAACGCTGTATTTATATTCAATTCATTAGTGATTGTAGAATCATCATACTGTGGATTTAACCATTTTTGTTCCACCCTTGAGTGCGCACACAAGTTAAAACGAGTGTTCTATAAATATAAATCTGCATCCCAGATCCATGAAGAGTCTTAGAAACGTGTGTGTGTGTGTGTGTGTGGGGGAAGAAACCCGCCGCCGCCGCGTTCATCCAATCAGTGTCTATTGAGTCTCTCGGCTCCCCAGCTGCACGCGTGCAAAATCTTCAGGCGTGAGAACAGTAATTAACGGGCTCATGCTAAAACCTGACAGAGCACGTTATCCTCTCGCAATTATCCAGCGCCAGAGACCTCCGGAGTGAAGACGCCATACGCTTCAGCCCGCTTTCACATATAAACTCGGCTTTTTAGGAATATAAATGGGGTTCCCGTAAACAGAGCATCACACAGAAAGAAAAAAACAAAAACAAACAGACAGGTAAATCTATATTTATCCTCGACGTGTCGAGGAGGGGAAATTGCAAGCCTTGCATCCTGTCTGAGTGAACTGAGGGAGTGCTTACGCTGTCTGAGAAAACAGACACACACAAATGAGACCTGCTTAGTCTCGAGTCCACTGCCGAAAAGTGTTTATTTCATCACAAGGCATCGGATTTCATCATCCTCTGCTAATATAAGCCTATAAAAGTGGCTGAAAGCAACAGGGATGATAATACAGCACATGGGGGTGCATATTAACGGCGTCAATCTCAGGTGTTCCGTTTTAGGAGTAGGTGTCACTATATATTCTTTTTTTAAATATATATATATATAATTTTATATGGTCAACAATGAAGCACACAGCAGTAGTTTTAGTTCAACAGATTATCAATGAGTGTCAGAAACAGCAACATGGATATAAAAAAGCCACTTATAAATACAGGTGATTAAATTATAGCTAAACTCACAGGGGTTCCACCAGTTGACGTGACGCTACGCCTCTTACACCTGTTACAATCTACGCTAGCTTAAATTAGTAATTGGTAAGCAGCCCGCGTCCTTACCAGGAAAAGAAAGTCCGAGCACATTACCCTGGTTCTGCAATTAAGTTCCACATAGACCACAAAGTCCTGCTTATGACGTTTTAAAGCTTTAAATGGTTTTAGCTCCGGCGTATCTTGCTGATCTTCTGAAACAATATAGCCCATCCCGAGCAGAGTTTGATTTTTAACACCAGTTGTCTTCTATTTATCAAATCATCACTAAGGTCCCTAGCATCGTTCGACATGCTAGTTCCACTTTCTAATAAGTGTTTCACATATTGAATCTGTGAGCCTTTTGATAAAATAATTAGCCAAACGTTCCTAATCCTGTTTAGGTTAAATGTCTTATATTTGGATAAATGACTGGCTGTCATCTTTTTAAAATGAGTAGCACATCACTTTTTTCTAATTGACAGTTCTTCAGTACGATGACATGACAAGACGACTGCGTTAATTAACAGAAGAGTAGCGCCGCTAATCTCGTTTCAGAGCTTATTAGCATGTAGTGATCGCTGTCGTATAGGCACTTTGTTCAGGTTACACTATAGAGGGCTCTAGTGTAACCTGAACAAATGTGGGCGGAGCCTTTGCTTGGCTAAATGTGAACACGCCTCCTGACACGCCTCCTTATCCTCTGAGAGCCTCCAGGTTGAGGCCGATGATGTCACTGCTGATGTCAGATACCGAAAATACAGATACAGAAACTGTCAAGTATTTTTGGAAAAAATTGTTTGTTTATTTTTTAATTTAAAACTGGATACAATTTGGATGTAAGTCTTAGCGATGTTATATAATTTGTTTTGAGTATAATGTCGCTCATATAAATTTTATTTTCAAATTATTAATCTTTAATGAGAAATAGCATGTACACAAAGCCAAAAACAAAATTCTAAATTGAATTTCTTTTTTCATCTCTAAAATGTCTTACTATTGCCTTTTCACAGAAAAATTTAAATTAACAGACTAAAATATGCCGTCACTGTAGGTTTTGTTTGCCTGTTGTTTATTTTTATTTTTGTTACTTATTGAAGTTAAAAGTTATGTCTTCAATTATCTTAAACATGGATGTCCTTCATTGTAAATGTTTCTTTTTTTGTATATTATCTTGATAAAAAAATTAAAAATTAAGTTTAAAATGACTTTCCGAAGTGGAAGTGTAACTACTTAAACAAATGATTTATTTCTTATAACGACGCGTTCCCCGTAGTCTGAGTTTGCTGAAAAATAGGGTGGCTCTTAAACACAGCTTATAACGTAACTTAAAAAAGTTAATAGTATAAGGGTTTACGGTAATAGGTTAGGGGTAAATTTAAAGTAAATTGGACTCTCAAAACCTGTAAATGTCTCTTATTTCACCCTACGGTCAAGACATTGTGAGTTTTAGTCCCGACAATGTGCTTCCTACAAAAACAAAACAAAGAAAGCATTTCCTGTAGGTAATTAGCGCCCCCTAGTGCCCTGGAGTGTGTTTCGTGGTTGTTCCAAATAGCAACACGTTCATTAATGTGCTTTTTCTATAGAATATAGAAATATAGATATATTTTTTCAGCCAAGTTATTTATTGATCAGGCCCGGAGTTAAACCGTGTGACAACAATTTAAAAAAAGAAGCGAATAATAATAATAATAATAATCATGTAAACAGGATATTCAGACAGATTTCAGGATCATAAGAGGATTTCACGCACAGCAACACAATTGATCTGTCTCAGTGATAAATAATAATGAGTAAAATGTTTTTTGTGTGCACTAGTGTTTGACAGCTGATGAAATAAAAACAGTTTCTCTGGAGTCACAGGTTTACTGACTGACACGTGTGTATTTAGGAAGGAAGGAATGAAGACACTCAGACACTCTGTTTCTCTCTCTGTGTATCTCTAAAATGTATGGATTTTCCATAATTTAGTATCACCGTCCAATTACGAGCTTTTGAAAGCGTTCTGTGATGAATATCAATGATGTTTCGCCTCCAACAGATTGCTTGAGGGTAAAAAATAAATAAATAAAATAAATCTCCTATTTATACAGCTCATGAATGTAGCTGTATGGAGGAAAATAATTTACATGCAAATGCGGGTATTAAGAGACATATGGCAGGATGAGAGGATAGAAATGAAAAGTCAATATATGACTAAAGTAGAGCAGTAATAGCTACCCTAAGCTCAGAGAAAGAGTAATCTTTCCCCCCAGAGCCGCTTCGCATTGTAACAGTGGCTGACAGTAAAAGCTGGACTTGATTCCTAACAGCTGAAAATGAAACCTGGCAGAACAAAGTGAATAAACTGATGCGGAACCCGAGAGCCTGAAAAATTCAAAGCCTCTGATTTAGACATAAGAACAGCCAGAACGTGTCAATGGCTCCTACGTGCTTTATCGATTCCCACTCTCCTATTTGCTCACTTTTATCCAGAACACAGAGGTCATGACCCTGACACTGACAAATTGTACCTCTTCAGACGTCATCCTCTGATTCGATGGTTTGTAAATAGTGTGTAATTCACAGAACCTCATTCTAACGTGTGTTGATTTTTGAACACTGAATGATGTTCCTCTGATTTGACATAAGGACATTTTAACGCCTTTTTTAAAACGTAATCCCAGTCCGAAGACTCTAATTTAGAAAATCTGATTCAAAGCCTCTGATTCTTTTCTTTTTTGTTAAGGCGATTAAAGGCTCCTGGTTTAGACACAAACTTAATCCAAAGTCTTTGTTATAAGCCCAAGCAAAATTCAAAGCTTCAGATTTCGAAGCCAGACGTAATTTAAATCCTCTGATTTAGACCGAAGCACGATTTGAAGCTTCTGAAATCAAAGTTAAGAAAAAAGAATCATCACTGGTAATATGACTCACTTACTGTGAATCAATTCTTTTGATTCATACAGAAATATATGAATTAATTTCGAGCCATGCAGTGTTCTTACTGTGCTAAAAACATTTCTTCTTTTCTTTTTTTTCTTTTTGCAAAACCTTCACAAAATGGCTGAATTTTGCGATTTGTTCTTTTGTGCTCACAAGTCAGGGATTTGATTCGGTTTGAACTTGCACTATTGAACTATGAACAAGAGAATCATAAGTAAAGACACGAATCGTGTGAATAGAAATACACAGCCTGAGTTATAACTGAAAACAGATTTTATCTCAAATGTGTAGAAAAAAAAAAACACGTTTGTGCTTGTGAATTAATTTGCATTGGAATCTATTCAGTTAAAAGAGTCATTTAAAATAATGATTCATTCGTGAATCGTCCCTCCACTTTTTAAAGATTCTTGACTTTTTTTAAAAAGTAGGTCACAGCAGCTAAATGTTTTATGTTAAAGCCTTAACATTTGTAACAAACTTTACATGATATGGCGAAATTTTGTGCCTTTTATTTAGCATTTTCACCAAATTATTGATCAAAGCAGCAATTAGATAGAGCACATTATTTTAAGGAAGTAGCTGATGAATAACTGCCCTTATTTTCATCCCCAGTCTAACTATTTATTTTTCACTTCACATATATACAGTATATATTATATAGCTTTTCCCTTCAGATCAATCTCGAGTAAAGGACAAGAGAGAGTAATACGTTTCTGGATGCTCCTCCGTTCCTCGTTTTCCTCTTATTCCTCCCACCTCAGAGATTACGGGCACTTTTCCCATGTTGATCGACGGTAAATCCAGAGAAAAATGTACCGTAGGTGTGTGCGTAGGCGATGCTGCATGTCCGTGTAACAGCCGCAGGTAGAAAAGCCATGGACTGAACATCTCAGTGCAGAAATTTTCCCTCCTCGAGTGCCTGATGTTTATGGATCAGCTTTTGAATGTGTATTACGCAGATTAACTCTTTAACGCTCTCACCAAGAAAAATCAATGGAAAAATGTTTTCTTTGGAATTCTTAGCACTTTATGGAAATAATAATAACAAACAATGTTTTTTTAAACTGATCACGCTAGTTTCTTCTATTATCAGCCTCTACCAAACTGTTTAGATGTCTATTATTGGTAATGGTTATTTATTTAAATCTAATTAAAAAGCTGCTGGTAACAACACCGAATTCAGACGGCTAAATGCGAAATTTCAGAGGGAAGCCAGACGAGACAAGGAAAGTTACTGGAACGATCAATGCGGTAAGCTAGAAGAAGCGAACAAGCAAGGTCATACTCGAGCTCTCTTCAGCCATGTGAAGCAGACCAGGGCACCGTTTGCACCACGCAAGGCAGTGGCCATCAAAGACCAGGACGGAAAGTTATTACAAGACGAAGATAAAATCAGGCGAAGGTGGCGAGAATATACGGAAGAGCTGTACTCCGGCGATCGAACAGGCAAACCTTTGGAACAAGAACATCTGGCCGAACAAGAACCGTGCATTCTTGAGGAAGAAGTCGCATGGGCCCTGAAACAATTACCAAACAGGAAAGCTTCGGGCATCGACCATCTACCAGCCGAACTATTAAAACCAGTGCCGACCAAGATCCTAACCGAACTTTGTCAAAAGATCTGGTCCACCAAATCATGGCCCAAAGACTGGACAAGATCAGTTTTCATCACTATTCCTAAAAAAGGCGATACGCAAGAATGTTCCAACTATCGTACCATCGCCCTCATATCTCACGCGAGTAAAATCCTTCTGAAGTGCATTCAGAAACGCATCGCGAAGATTGTCGAATGGGAACTGCCGGATGTCCAAGCTGGTTTTCGCAAGGGTCGTGGCACTAGAGATCAAATCGCGAACCTGCGCTGGATCATGGAGAAGACCCGAGAATATCAAAAGGACATATATATGTGTTTCATTGACTACAGTAAAGCATTCGACTGCGTCGAGCATGAAAAGCTATGGAAGTGCCTGAAACAAATGGGCGTCCCTGAACACATCGAGCAACTCATAAGATCACTTTACAATGACCAAGAAGCAACGGTCAGGACAGCCTGCGGGAACACGGAGTGGTTTGAAATTGGGAAAGGAGTTCGACAAGGCTGCATCCTATCACCAGCTCTGTTCAACCTGTATGCAGAAATGATCATGAGGCGATGCAATTTGGACGAATCTGAAATTGGAGTCAAAATCGGCGGCAGAAACATCAACAACCTTC
>JAOUQW010000031.1:7474709-7487569 GCA_028565825.1 Olivaichthys viedmensis | reverse complement strand
AGTTGCTGTTCTCTCTCTCAGTGAACAAAGCTTTATGTATTGCTCTTCTGATGGTGTGCTCACTTTTGCTCTGTGCCCGATCGTGCTTTGGATACGACTGATCCAGTTTCAGCAAAGCGTTTGAGTACCGTGCAGTAGCGATGAACAAAAATCCCAGATTCTTCAATGTGGTCTCAGACTTTGAACTTACAGTGGGGTCCAAGTCCATATCACTCTTGCTCATACAGAATGCACCCTCACATGAAACTTCCCCAGCATGTTTAATGCCACCAGAATGAAATGCAACTACGCTTCACTGCCTACAGCAGCCCAATGCCGGTATCAGCCGTCCTGCTCTACTCTATCCTTATACACCGAGATTATAGCCAAGCCAGAAGTATTACATTTTCATGCCGCAATGCAAGAGTGACTTTCCATTAAAAACTTTTCACTATGTGTGTGTGGGTGAGCACGAGAAAAATTCAGAGACGTGTTCTTTTACCCCAGAGAAATGTTCTTGTCCTTTTTTCTGAGGCCATTTTCCACTGAGCGTATGCCTGCTGATCTACTGTATACAATAAAATACAAAAAATAAATCAATAAAATTAAATCTCTCAAATATAATACAACTCAAAATAGTTTGTCATTATTAACTGAAAGGCGTAGGGAGGATAACGCAACACAAAGTCGTTATCAGGTGTTGGTCGTTAAAGGGATCAAGTTTACACAAATTTAGCTAACAAGTGAGGGCAGCTTGCAGTCTTGTGCAAACCATCACACACTTGCCTCAAACCACGTGATCAAGTTGTATGTCAAACGGATTTGCTGTCATCTATTAAAGGACGTCAGCAGAGCTGAAAACAAAACTGGCAGCCATTTTGAATCCGAATCAACTTCCTTCCTCAGCACATAGATCAGCATCAGACTCGGGGGGAATCCGAAGGTCGATTGTACATTAGATGTAATTTGGATGATAATTATAGTTCCCATTTGATTTACATACTTATTTAGCTTTTTTTTCATGAAACGGTTCATGTATAAATGGTATTACTAAGCTGAATGTCTTCTGAGGCGAGTGTGTGATGATTTACACACACAGGCTATAAGCTTCCATTACTTGTTAACGCCCCGTTAATGCTACAGAAACAAACTTAAGACACCAAACATGTCTTGGCTGATCATCTACATTTGGGGCAAGTGGGACATTGTAGAAATTAGATTTTTAAAAAGAGAATTTTATTTATTTATTTATTTAATAACGCTGTGTGCTAGGAGCATACATGTTACCATTTGAATGAAATATATGGCTTCAGAACAGTTTAAAAGACGAGCAAAAGGTGTGTAAATTTATATTTAGATATAATTCCTAACTTTAAATTCCTCAATCAAATAAAATAATAAATTGTATAATCAAGTATCAGCGGAGTCAGATTTAGATAATTGATAAAGTAAAACAACTCTTGGTACTGTCGGACTTGGTTGGTTTCAGTGATTTCTTATCTATGATGGTTACGGGATTCGTTGTTTCCCATAAAACTACAGTTCCCAGGGTGCACGGCGTGGTCTACTGCACATGCTCAGTGCATGCAGAGGAGAACGAGCAGGTGGTGAAGAGAGCACTCAAGAACGCTGCTGTTAGAACAAAGTCACGGCCATTCAGGTACACACATGCACGCACACACACAGGTGTTAGTCATTAAGGCACTACAGGTGAATGGGGTCATTTTTTAAAAACAATAGCTATCTTTGCCAGTTGATTTGCTGATATTCTTACAAGTATTTTCTGTATTTGAAGTTTTTCAAAAAAATTAACATCTATTTATGCAAATCAGGCTTTATCTAATAAAATATGCATACCTAATAAACCCCCAAAAATCTAGTCTTCATATGATGTTAGAATTAAAATGTTTATTTCACTGTGAGGACACTTAAGAGAAAGACTTTTACAAAACAGTTTGTTGGAATATCAAAAAAAAAATTGGTATGAAGTCTAACATAAATCCTGCAAGTTATCAACGTTTTGAGAAAGTCCTCTGTAATCTCCTTCTAAACAGGCATCAGAATGTACAAGTTCATGAATGTACTGAGATTTTTGGTTCTGAATACATTTTAAAACTGTATTTTTAAAACCATTTTTAGTGTACGTGTCATAACACACATTTACATATACATCAGGAAACGAGCGTTTTAGGGGTACATGATGTGATCGTGCCAAAAGGGGCGAAGCTAAGCCTTCTTTAAGTTGCTAAAGTGGCCAAAAACAGTGAAGAACACATTTCTGTTTGTTTTTACGTTTTTTATTACTACAGTGCAAGAGCAGACATGTTACAGATGCAGTTTATCCAAAAAATCTACCCGTAGTGTCTCGCCTTAAGAGACGACGTTTAACACCGTGTTGGGAACGTGTGCATTAACATTTGAATGAAATGTACGTATGACGTCACAGCAGTTTGAATAATGAAGCTAACAAAATGCATTAATCTCCGTTTTAAATAAGAGCGATATCGTGTTTTTGTTCTGTAACCATGCATTTGGACCATATTGCAGATTAGTGTGTGCCTATCTACATTTACACACACACGCCCAGCTCGAACAAATTCCTTCCTCCCACACACCACTAACTCCAGTGACTGAAGTGTCAGTAACCATGGCAACGGTCGGAAAGCATTTAATTAACCCACTCATGACCCACTATGTGTACCATACACACAGAAATGCACACATCTACCAGGATGATGAAAGTCTATGAGCTGCAACATTTCCTCCATATCACGGTTTACTTCCACCCCTTTCATTTGCAGCACCAATGAATAAAAACCAAAAAACAAACAAACCCATTTTCTTAAACATCAGTCACGGAAAGATGATTCGTGTACCTTTTGTAGGCTTGGAGCCGTTTTTAAATGCTTCCGATTATCATGTGGCGTGTTTGGACCTACACTGTTATTATACCCGCCAAACCGTTAATACCAATATTTAAAAAAATAAATAAATAAATGAATAAAAATAAGCCTCGGATTAATGCATTTACAGACACTTTTTTTGTGTTATCAGCTTCTAAGTTATAATAATACGGTTTCCTGCTCGTTTCGTCTTTTCTTTATTAAGTAGCTCAGCAGCATGTCTGTAAGGTGCAAGTAACTTTCTCTCATGTCCATCTCGTCTCTAATGCCTTTCATGCTCGAGTGCAACAGTTGAAGGTTTGATTCGTGTCAAACCAAAGGTTCGTGTTATATAGTATGCATTTTTGGAATTACTGAGTGTGTTAGATGTGCGATGAGACAGACCTGATCGTTTCAGCCGTTTCATTCATCATCTCTCTGTCTGTCTCAGGATAGTGTCTACGGGATGGAGGGATGAAGAGAGGCTCTTTAGACTGCAGGCATCCGACTTCACCGACGGCTGCTTCCTCTGCGTGCTGAAGCGAGAGGTGTGTGTGTGTGAGAGATAAATGTGGGAGTTGAAGAGAAGAGAACACAAAAACACACTCAAGTTTAGCTCTGACTGCACTGCTGGCCTAAATTCTGGCAGCGCAGAACGGCCTTTCTTTAAATAATACATTCTGTTGTCTAACCGTATCAGTGCCTACACACATACACAAGCACCATACAGCCTCTCCATGTGTGTGTGTATATATATATATATATAATGAAAGGAATTAAAACTAATGTTTTGTTAATCACTATATACGTTTTATTTCAAGGTGTGCACATTTTTGTATCCTTAGTCACTATAAAACTTTATTTTATAGCCATATATGCATCAAAACTTGTTTATTTATTGCTCAAGGGGCTTGACTTGGCTGTTCTCAGTCACACGTGTGTGTGCGTGTGTTTACACCAGGAATCAGAAACGGTGCAGGACGTACTGGTGCGTGCAGCGGCGAAAGGTCTCCTGATCGGACTGTTAGTTCCTGAAAAATCTGACCAAGTCAAGAAACCGGAGAGACAGAAAGAAAAAGAAGGAGCTCCAGCAAGTCTTGCTCCTCTTGCACCCTCTCAACTCAACACTAATAACCCAAGTGTCCCTAACAGTGTTTCTGAACAGCTTCAGACAGATATTGATGTCCTTACTGGAGCTGTCCCAAAATGCACCCAGGACTCCAGTGAACCCCATCGTTGTTCCCCTGCGCTGAATGAAGCTTCTGCAGATCTGAAGCATGATTCTGCAGTGAATGGGGCTTCTGAAGTAACGAAGGAGCAAGCGAAAGGCCGCAGGCGGAAACCCAGAGCTCTGAAACGCAGCCGAGGAGTAAAGACCAAGCTGAAAACGCAGACTCGTACATCGCACGCACGCAGGTCATGACCATCACGCAAGAAACTGCCCAGCTCGCCACCCGTGTAGGAGCACGCACTCTTACCCCACTGGCTACTCTGGGTTCCGTAACTATGTGATTTGAAAGTTTCTGCTGAGAGCCGAAGCTTTTGTTTATTTAAGAAAACATCAGCACATGCGCACATAGACCCCAATACAGTCTATTAACGATACAGCAAGAGGCTGAACATTGCAGCCGAGGACAAAAAATATTAATGAAGGCCAACCAGGTTTTATATTTTCATGCATATGTGTAAATGGTGTGTATCGTAATTAGGGCGGGGCGATACGACCAGAATATCATGATATTTTTTTTTTTACGTTATTGACGATATTACGGTATTTGACCATTTAAATTTTCCAAAGCTACTTCCATGAGAAATGTCTCACTTAACAGTAAACTCAATAGTCGCTGTCCTTAAGTTTGAACTCCATTCAAAAAATAAATGAGTAAAATATGCTATAGAGGAACACCACGGATCGATCAAAAAGCGCTATTATTACTAATATTCCAATATATTTTTTTTTACACTGGACCATGGGAAAGGACGGAAAAAAAATTTGGACTCCAAATCTGGGTAAAATAAAAACTCCACAATGAAATGGGAGGGAAAAAGAGACTTCCAAGTCAGTCTTAATATACATGTTAAGTGCAATTCAATTAAAAGTATATCTTTTCACTTCTTCTTTTAGTTTAGAAATAAACATTTCTATAAAATTGTTCCGATGCGTACGTAGCAAATTCTTTCATACTTTCGCAATGAGCAACTTTTTAATATGTTATGGATCGAGGGATTGCAAAAGCGCATACCTTTACGTGAATCGCTACCGGTATACGTTAAAGGTACATTTTTGAGCTTTTTCTTGTTTTCTTTATAATATGTAATTTAAAAAAGGCAGTAAATTAACACCAAATGAATGACCTGAACCGATGTTCATCATTAAATAGCTATGGTGTGCTTGTAGATCAGATATTGGTCTCAGATTCACATTAAAGGCACGGCTTCACTAAAAACTTGTACATGAATAAACAGGGAAAGGAGGTGATCAGTGATTTTGATATGCCGTTTATTCTCACAACAGATTACATTTAGTATGAGGTACAAAGTAGTGTCGAGTCGAAGAAGCCATTGTTTCCACAAGAATGCAAGTGTGTGTTCTGCGCGTGACCAAGAACTCATATCTCTACGCGAATCTGCACACCTCCTCTGTGGCCGTGTTCCAATCTCTGCACCAAGGGCACACGAGTGCACTCGGAGATTGGAACGCGGCGCGTTAATAACACTGAAATGGAGCAAATTAAACAGATGGAAAAAGAGAGGAATTGTGTGGCCTTGGGTTATAAAAAGGTGGAGAATAGAGAATAAGAGGAGTGCAGAACAGCCTAATGGAAGCGTTAAACGGCTCACCTTCACACGCAAGCTGTGTCTGAACAGTGCAGGCTCAGTGTGGAGAAATGATCTGAAGAAGGTGAGGGGCTTAAGGTCAGATCCATGAAGATCGAGATCTCAGAAAACCAGATCACTCTGCATCACACATTACAGGTAGGTGAGGAAAATCGATTTCACAAATGATTCCCTCCTCTGGACTGAAACGTTCGCATCTGATTCGTGATGATGTCGGGCTCTACGAGCTTTATGGCAGGATTTGTGAGGGTTTCTTCTTTTCCAGCTTCAGAAACATGGGCGTGGTTAGTTTAGCGCGAGCCACGGCGAAGAGAACGTCCGAGCATAGAATCGATTACAATGAACCCATTATAGACGATATAAAATAGAATAAATAAAATAAAAAAATCTCTTTTTCTATTCAGTCCAGCGTCCGCCTCCTCCTCTGAAAATGTTCTACGACATGCAAGGCAATGTGTCGTCTTTTTTCCCCCTGTTTTTTCTCGTCCTCAGAGCTAAAAGAAATGCATAGATTAGATGCTTCTGGTTCCTCCCCCCCATTTCCTCACAGCTAGTGTCCCCTAAAACACCACTAAAATAAATTTATCTTTCTTTTCGCTCGTTTGTCTCTTTTTTTTATGTCCATTGGTTTATCTACAACACGTACGATGCATTTTTATACAGTTTGGCCAGAGTTCACAAGACGTGCCGAGGCAAAAATAATATTTAAAAAAAATACTATGGCAAAATAAAAAAATAATCTCAAAAGTGAAAACAAACAAACAAACAAAACAGATAGCTTATGACGTGATATGCATTTGCAAATAGTTATATTAGATACTGTACACACACACTGCTCGTGAGACAGTGACGAGATTAGGACTACAGCTGACATGGCAGGAAGAACTACAAACCCCAGAGTGCAGCAAGCTCACAGATGAACGAGAATAGCTGATGCCAGACGTTAACGGGTGATTTCGAGACGTCCAGGATGGTGCTGAACGAATGTTTCTTTCGTTTTGAATGTTTTTTTGTTTTGTTTACGATGAGCTCCTTGAGGTTCAATGCGTTTTAACCCCTAAGAGCTGATCTCGCTGCTCTCCAAACAGGACGTTTAACTGAGGAAGTCCAAGCATCAGTCCCGTCCCTATGCAAATGAACTGTTTTGTTGTTTCTGGAGCCTGATGTCATCACGTCAGCGTCCACTCACGTGTTCACGTCTCTGCTTCAAAGGAAACAAAAAAGGCGATATAAAATAACCACATCCACAGGGCGTCAACCTTCCTGGCTGATCGTTCTGACGGTTCCATCCGTCTGCGTGTTTTTGTGTGTGCAAGTCGTGAGCAGTGCCGATCCGCGTGCTGCTGCTCACCTTCACGTTCTCTCAAACCTTGTCTTTTTGGTGAAAAGCTTTGAAATCTGTATTTACACAATGTCCAGCAATTTGTCTTCTCCTCTCTGTGTATCCTTTCACCGATGAAGCTCGCGACACAGGAAGCAGGAAATAAACCGCATGCTTGGTGAATGAGGTCATCTAAAGACGCTATAGTTCTGGTGAAGCAGCAGCAATCTACGCATATACAGTGTACACACACACACACACTCATTCATTCATGCACCCCCGACAGCCAGCTGGGATTGTACGGAGGAAGATCTAGTAAGGTTTAGCGACTGTCTTTGATCTGTCCGGCTTATCATGCGCACACACACGCTTTGATCTTTTTCGATATTATCAGATGGCACCAAGTCTCTGAATGGGTGGAGCCTCTTGTATCATGCGATAGAGGTGTGGTTACTCCATGCAGATAAGCAGGTAAGGCATGATTGACATAGAGGAGGCGGAGCCATTTTGGCTAGAGGTGAAGCGTGAGTGGTGTGTGTTTAGAAGAGTGTGTTTCGATGCTTTGTTTTTGCGTCGCGCACACACACACACTAATGAGACTGGGTGTAGGCATGCTGAATGAATGTGTGCGGGATTATTGCGGCAGCTCGGCGACCGGCCTCTTCTGCTTGAGCGTGTCAATGAGGGACAGGACGCCGCGCTTGACGCTGGTGGAGACGCGGCGTGTCACTGAGTCGGAAGGCGGGGCCTGTGAGCAAGACTTCTGGGAAGGCGGACGCGCCACCAAACACTTCTGGTATCTTAACTGCAGTGGGAAATGAGGAGAGAGAGAGGACAGAAAAAGGAAAGAGAAAAGAAGAGAGGGAGGAGAGAGAAAGAGGAGAGGAAAGAGAGGAGAGAAAAGAAAGAGGAGAGAAGAGGAAGAGAAAAGAGCAAGGGAGAGAGGAGAGAAAAGAAAGAGCGAGAGAATGAGTCCTGGTTTTACATCAATTTACCATATTAAGAAATTTTCAAAGACCAAATGTTAAATTATATTTTTGAAAGATGTTTTCAGTAAACAGGTTACGTGTGCTTTATAAGATGCTTTTTAGGGGGTGGAGCTAATTTCTGGGCTAGAGAAAAGGAAGACACTAATCAGATCCATTGCAGAGCACTATCGTGACTCACAGTCGTTCGAAGGTGTGTTTGAAACTCTACAATTATTAGAAGTCTAGAAACACTGTTTACAACGGCCCCTTTAAATGATGTCTGTCTGAATATCATCAGCTGTAGAACAACTGGCTAACGGATGAAATAAAGGAGTTGTTGGGAGTGAACTCGGACTTTTGGAACTGACCAGGAAAAGCGCAGCTCTGATTTCTGTCACATTTAAGTACAGCACAGAGCAACAGTCGTGGGGTTACTGGTTACTGTTGGGGTCTCGGTACTGACCATGCACGCGGCCTGCACGGCCTCGGACACGCTGCCCGCGTTGGGCTCGCACCAGAAGACGTGGCACTCAAAGTGCTGGTTGCCCGTGTCCATGATGAAGGCAAACGAGTGCACGTCTCTCCCCACGCCCATGAAAGACAGGAAACGCACACGACACTCCACTAGGACTTCTTCTTCCACCTCCTCCTCCTGAAACAGGAAATGATGTCGTTAGAAACATCCGCTTGGAAAAGAGGACAGATGAGAGTTTTGGTCATGTCTGATTGTAAACGATACACTGCCGTCACGTTCGGGAGCGACTTATCGTCTGTAAAACATGCATGGTGCATAAATCATGAATTTGTTGTTTGCTCGACACTTGAAGAGGTTGTTTATTACCTTCTCTTTGATGACCGTGACGGTCGCGTCAGCTACATTCAGCAGCACTGGCGTCCAGTCGTCTCGGGTTGATGATGTCATCAGGCTGTCCACTGCGCCGTTGAGGATGTCCATGCCTGAGAAGACATCTTGCTTGATTATCTATCTCTATATATATATATATATATATATATATAGAGAGAGAGAGATAAACTTTATTTATTACAGAGGAAATTTTTAAACGTGTGTGTGTGTGTGTGTATAGAGTGTGCAAGTGTGTACTGTATCCTACCTATGGGTCTGGCTACTGGCATCATGCCAATGTAGAACACCTGAAACTTCTGCACCAGTTCAGTCTTTGGTGTGGGGAACTCTGCTGAAGAAGACACAAAGCACGTCACATTAACTAACACACACACACACATATATATATATATATATACACACACAGTGTACGTGATGTGCGTTACCTTGCAGCGGGACGTCGAGTCCTGTATGGCTCCGGTCTTGCAGTGATCCTCCGGCCATGGCTTTGGCGTTCTTGCGCTCCGCCATGATCTAACACGCATTAAAGCTATTACACATGTCATCAATTCACACTGAATGTAAACAGCACGAACTAATGCACAAGTGGACGTGTGACCTATTCACAATTGATCTAAGACACATGAGCTAATTATATTATTATTCCCCTTCTTTATTAGCATAATTGCTGCATAACTCTGGAGGAAGTAAGTAAAGTGCACCGCCTTAAATTATGATTATATATATATATATATAGATTGCTTTGTTGTATAAATTACATGAATGGTATTAACTTTTATTTTACATACTGTATGTACAAAAGACGGCACTTCAGAGGCCTAGACACTAGTTTACTTTCTTTTTTCCCCGCTGGGTAGTTTCCTCTTTGCCGTTACTCTCCTTATCTTAATCCCTTTCGTCCAGCCCGAAATATTCCCGTAAGTACATCCTTGTGAAAAAGTCATTATCTGGCCGTGTTTAATGCTAAAGCAATTTTCTGCTAAATGGTAAAAAGAAAAAAAAAGAAAAAGGTTTCTATTCTGGAAAAAGCATTAAATATCTGAACTTGGTCTGATCCCTGTAATTATACACTTGAACAATTCTACAAGTCTGAAGCACATTTCATCCAAACAATTACACACTTGACCCTCGATGGAACACACAATTACACTCATCTTATTTCTCATAGTTAAATAAAGGAATTTACAAAATAGCAGAGAAAGTTCCTTTTAACAAACTTGAGCTCAATGTGGAACTATATTATTATTCGCATATCTTTCAGCCTTCTGGTACAGTTGGGACGCTCGATGATACCAAACTGCGCTACGAATAGAAAGAAATTCCAGTTGTGCAAGATGGCTGCCCCCCCATCATCCTCATAACGTTGCTTCATTTAGCTACCGGACAGCTCTTTGTCACATATACAAGTAGAGTACAGTGAAATGTTTTTCGTTGCTGGGGTCAGAGCGCAGGGCCAGCCGTTACACACTCAGAGAGGAAAAAAAAAAAAAAAAAAAAAAAAAAGGTACTGAACTGTACCTTTTCCTTGTCGCTGGTACCCTCAAGGGTACATCCTTTGTACCTTTAAAAATGAGTTAAGGTACATAATTGGAGCTTAAGGCCCACTGTTGTACCCTTCATTCGTTTTTTAGAGTAAAGCTTTTAAAAGGTACGCTTACTAGGTAAAAGATACATACTAAAGGTACAAAAGATGTACCCTTGAGGGTACCAGCGACAAAGAAAGCTACAGTTTAGTACCTTATTTAATTTTTTTTTCCCTGAGAGTGTACGGTACCCCTGGAGCAGAGAAGGTTAAGGACTCACAACCTTCTGATCAGTGCGTCCTAACCACTGAGCCACCACTGCCCCTGGTGAAGTTTTTATAAACCACATAGTGAATATTTACGGGGAAATATTTCCATTACGTGTTAGTTACGTTATCCTCGTAGTGCACCCTTTTTTACAGAACTACTCCTTTAAGAGGTTAGGGTGTAGAATTTGAGAGCGCCTTTGAGTGCGGTGTATCTTACCCGGGAGCAGATTTCATGCAGACTGGTGGCGATGGCTTTGGCAGGCGTGTCACAGCGGAAAACATGACATTTTAATATCCTTGTGTCTTTATCGCGTGCTACGTAGGCGAAGTCCCTGGAGAAGACAACAGCAAACATTTAGACAAAGAAAAATGGCTCCGTGTGTGCGGCAGGGATGCAAATACTGCTCAGAACGGCAACCGAAAGCCTTCAAGACACATGAGCAGAGACACAAAGCGGAGAAAAAAAAAAATCAATACAACACTGAAGACATAAGACGAGCACGCCACACACACACACAAGCGCTCAATTAAAAACCGCTTGTGAAACTGGTCAGTAAAGACATCACACACACAACTCAAATTAATGTACACAGTATGAACAGACTATGTGTGTGTGTGTTACCTCTCTCTGAGTCCGGGACAGCAGTGGAGAAAAGAAGAGCAGGAAATTAAAGAGAATCTCTTAAACCGCGCACACCGCTCATAACTCATTTCAACTAACCTTATAACAGCTGATAGAACAGCCTCAGGATTATAGGTGTGTGTATATGTGTGTGTGTGTGTGTGTGTCAAAGCAGCAAGCCATTAATGTGATTTCACATGACGTAGCCGACACCCTAAAATGTCAAGGCTGCTTCCAGCAACGGACACGCATGTCCCTGAATATAAAACAGCAAGGTGATTAGAGAACTAATATGGGGGGGAGAGAGATTTAGAAAGAGAGAGGGAGAAGGAAATGCAGAACACTGTATTTTTGATGATGTGGCATTATCGTACTACATTGAAATAAACTGGAAAAAGGACGCGGGAGAGAAAGCACGAAAGAGAAGCGTTTAAAGGAATACTCCAGCATCTCGATCAGCACAGAACTTCACTTCTTCTTTTCCCTCCAATACGAAAAGACTCACTTATAATGGAAGTCTAAGGACAGACGTGTTTTTGTGAGACGGTTTCATGGCGTCTTTCGGTCAAATGTGTTTGTAAATTAATGTCCAGATCTGTATCGAATGTCTAAAGTTGTTCTTTCAGAGGTAAAACCACTTTTTGTTTTTTAAAGGGAAGAATCTGCGATGTGTGTGTACCCAACATGAAGGCACAAGTTCCAGAGTTTGCAGACCAAACAGCCTTCAGGAGAGCTACTGGAACTGGAGCTGCGTTTGACTTTATTACTCCAGCGTTGGAAAGTTGCAAGTTGGATAGAACGCCATAAGACCAGCTGTCTGTCTCATCCTTAGACCTTTATTGGTAGAGTGGAACGGCTGTGGGGTTGAATTCGTGTTATATAGTTGCTTATTTGAAGAAATAAAATAAATAAATAAAAATGATCGACTGCCCCCAACAGTGCCCTTAGACTTCTATTATAAGTGAAGTTTGGATTAATCCAGTTTTTCCTTCGTTTCTTAGTACGGGGAAATGCGTCGGGAGGTCGAGATTAGTTTTGAAGATGTTAGAGTGCTCCTTTAAGACTGTGTCAACATGTTCATGTCACTTTATTAAATAAAATAATTCATGTAATAACAAGGTTCATGCTTTTACCCTTTAATCTATTCAACTGGGAAGCTACGAGCTTTAAAAATTTGAGAAAATACATTGAATTGTGACGAAACAATAATAATAATAATCTAGAGCCTTCATGCAGCTCCCGTTTATCAGGTGCAAAAACCACGACTGAAGGATTAACGCAAGCGATAAACACCCCAAAAGAACCAGGAACGGAACCCTGAGGATCCCCTAAAGATCGCACGAGTGACGTTTGTTACATCAGAACAGTTTACAAAGGTTTTAAGATAAACCACTTAGCGCTGACATGAAGAAGCTGTGCAATTTTTTTTTTTTTTACAACAATACACAGGACATATTGTCGAGATTCATCCAGCTGTCTGTCTCTCTCCCCCTGTCTGTCTCTCTCTCTCTGTGTCTCTCTCTCTCTGTGTGTCTCTCTCTCTGTGTGTCTCTCTCTCTGTGTGTCTCTCTCTCTGTGTGTCTCTCTCTCTGT
>JAOUQW010000031.1:7459134-7470782 GCA_028565825.1 Olivaichthys viedmensis | reverse complement strand
TGCGCCTGATCGTGCTTTGGATACGACTGATCCAGTTTCAGCAAAGCGTTTTAGAGTCAAATACAGCGGCAATGAAATGTGGTCTCAGACTTTTGGACCTCACTGTACATGACAGCTGTTGGTCACGGAAGGTCCTCTTAGAATTACTCATATATACAACCCCTTACTGACTGAAACATGACACACACACACAAACCAAAGCTTTACTGAATTATTAGAAGTGAAGTATATAGGATTATTCAAGAGACCGGTGGCTGGTCAAGTTTAAAATGGTCAAATGTAAATTATCAAGTTAAAAAAAAAAAAGAAGAAAAAAAAAGTCAGGTGTAAATTATTTCAACCCCCAACCAGTTCAGATTTTAAGGATTGTATCAAAACAATACAACAACAATTTGACACCCAAGCCCTTAAATAAATCCTAAATCTGGTTAGATTTCCAACTATGCCTCAGTGGTCAGGTCTCAATGGGATTCAGCTGGTAAATTAAAGGTGAAATAAACACATTTAACTCTGCTGGGTGATGGGCTTTAGATCAGGGGTCGTCAACTGGCGGACCCAGTAAAGCATGTCAGCGGACGGAACCGAGCACTTCAAATTAAAAAAATTTTTTAACGTAGTTCAGCGACTCGTTTTTGCTTTGTTTTTTTTCTCCGTTTTCTTCTGTAGCAGAGCCTTTGTTGCGGCTCATCCAATCACATATTTATGTAAAATGACTTAACTGCAGGCGGCTCATTGGACCAGAGACGAGCTACATTGCTGGAGACATTAGATCAGAAAGGGAAGAATCTCACAGACTTTTTTATTTTATTTCTCTGGTCCGATTAGTGAAGTGACGACATGGCTTGTTCCAAAAAAAATCTTCCCGCTTCTAGTTTAAAACCGATGCGTCTCGTGTTCAGAGTCCGTGGCGCTGGTCAAAAGCAATAACGTGAAGCGTTGCATAACACAAATTAACCTCCCCACAAAAATTCAGTTGTGAGGAGAAATGAAAAGAAACCGACTCAAAGCTCCATATGAAGCTCCACCAGAGCGCTCGTCCGTTCCCTTACAGCACAAGAGCGTGCGAAAGAACGTTTATAAAAGGCATGTTAAAAATACGACAGATTTTAAAATATATATAATGTCTTATTTTATTTCATTAGTAGCCACGAATTAATCATTAATGGTTACAAGCATTAAAACATAACTCCTTGTGTAAGCAAGAAATCTGACGGAACTGGACCTTCGCAAATTTTTAGGTGAATACCCCGGATCTAGATCGTGTCCCTCCCTTCCACCTGATTTATTTTTATTTTTTTCCAGTTTCTCCGCTTACAGGGAGTGACACTTTTAGTGACTAACAAAAGACGGCTTTACAGTCAAAGCCTTTAAGCCAGTCAATATAAATCAGGGTGCGATCATGAAGCCTTGCTCATGACTTCTCCCAGGCGTAGGACTATGAAGAAGTGCTTCAAATATACAATACAGCCACATTTTCTGTCTATTTTTCTCCCTGACGTAGATTTTTATTTTATTTTTAAAATATGCTGAATCGTTAAGACTTTGCGTACCTTATTATGTATGACTCTTCCATTTCTGGCTGCAAGAACAACCAGGTGGTATTTAATGATGTGACGGGAAAGGTGTAAAATACGGCAGTCCTGTATAAATAAAACCGCTGGGGTGCGAGTGGCTGTTCATAGAGATGTGATACTGCGTGAAAGAGAAAGTGATACAGAGGCTGTGAGGTAGTTAACTCGGGTGTGTGTTCCAGGCAACCACACACACACACACACACACACACACACACTAGCTGGAGTATCTCAACTACCACTCTAGCCACCATGAAATCCAAACATCTGAATACTTCAAGGCAGAAAGAAACACACACACACACACACACACACACACACACACACACACACACACAATTCTGTAGCGCCTCTGCTTCATCTCACAGTAAAAAACTAAAAACACACCAATTAAGGGGAGGTAACCAAACCTAACCCGAACCCCATCCCTAAACCCCAAGTCCTACCATAACCCGTAAAGCTTCTGTAAGAAACTGCCTTTACATCCTGAATGCTGTGACAAACAGATGCTTGTGAGAAAATAAAATGTCTCTGTGACTGTCCTGGGTTCTGCAATCAACAACTAGACATTTCAAAATGGTCCGTCTGTATTAACCAATCAGAACATTTCTCTGCAAGGAGGCCTGACCATCAATTATTTTTGCTCATACAACAACCCTGAACCCTGAACCCTAAACGCTAATACTAACCCCTTACTGAATGCTAACCACACACAGCTACACGGATTATGTATAATCACTGACCCGTGTCCTCTGGCGAGCCCAGTGAGGTGCTGTCCTGAGACAGAGTGGTCCAGCTGGACTCCTCATCACTGGGCGGAAGGTTCTGGATGCGGTGAAGCGCGCGGTCCGTTTTCGCGCCGGTGCGAGGCCGGTCCTTTTTCGTCTCGGGCGAGGAAGAGGAGGACGAGGCGGAGCCGACAGACAGCAGGGGCGTGTCTTCTGGGCTGCGCTGTTTTCTTAGTAACGGAGAGCTGAGATTTGTCTCTTTCAGCAGTGGATGTGTGACATCATAATCCTGTGCCGTGGGCTCGTCGAGTGAAAGGTCATCGTTGCGCGACTCCAGGAGGATCTTGGCCTTCTGGAGCTGCGGGGACTTCCTGCCGAGTTCTGTTTTTTCCGACAGGATGAGCAGCTCGTCGGAGTCCTCATCGAACGGATTCGTATTCGAGTCCTGAGCTTGATCCTCCTCGTTGGCCTCGCTCGTGTCTTTGTTAGCCGGCTCATTGACGCGCTCGAAGTCATCGCGCTCCGTTCGGCTGTCGATGCTTAATTCCAACTCGTGGTCCGTGTTAAATTCAGAGTCTGCCGTGATGTTTCCGACGTCGTCTTCGTTTGTTGTGTTTTTGTTGTGGTCTTGCAGCTCGGCCGCTTTGCGTAACTGGTTCGCGCCGTTTTTCACCAGCTTTAGATTGGCTGCGTTAGCTGCGAAGGAGGATGAGGAGGAGGAGGAGGATGATGATGATGAGGCAGATGATGATGATGATGGAGACGGTGCCGGGCTGTCACCGAGCCCCATAGCGCTCTGCATGCTCATTAGTGCGTACTTCTTGCGACACTTCGGGGGCGTGGCCTGGCCTGGATCGACTACGTCGCCACTAAGCAGTTCGTTGTGGGAGGAGCGTAGGCTGAGGGAGGTGGGCGGAGTCACCGTGGGTCCGTTGCGGTTGGCCACATCCATGGAAGGGGAGGAGCTATGCGGTGAGGGCATGCAGACCGACATCATGGCTGAGAGGGAGATGAGAACAAACAGCAGCATCCAAGAACTAATCAGTCAAAAACTAATAGAATTTTGCCAAATTATATTCATTA
This sequence comes from Olivaichthys viedmensis, assembly GCA_028565825.1. Classification (NCBI taxonomy): domain Eukaryota; kingdom Metazoa; phylum Chordata; class Actinopteri; order Siluriformes; family Diplomystidae; genus Olivaichthys; species Olivaichthys viedmensis. The sequence continues at coordinate 7,467,400 of JAOUQW010000031.1, read as the reverse complement.
AACAAGATTACATCATTCTTCACTAACAGAAGTCAGAGAATTTTGTTGTTACTGACTGACAGCCGATATCTGATCAGGCTAGTTGTTAAGAAACAACAGGAAGCGTTACCATTGTTACCATTTGAATGAAATATATGGCATCATAACGACTTTAAGCTAAAAAAAAAAAAAAACAAGCAAAAGAATATTCCAAATCACTGAAGATCTCTGTAATCATTTGTGGGTTTCTTAATAAACTGGTGCTCAACTGGATATAGTGAAGCTGACCGATAGACATTTAATGCGTAAGCCTTCCTCTAAGACCTACTGCGTTTTCTTAACCCCTTAAGGTTAAGGGTGCTTATCATTTAGTATTTCATCTTGAAGCATATTATTCAGGAACTCCACTGTAACTAATAGGGATTGTATGTAGTTAGGGAATCCTGGGGGTTTAGGGCTTAAATAATGAGTTTAATTCTCGTTATTTGTATATGCAACATATTGGGAGTCTTGTTATTTTGGTTTAATGTCTACAGATCTGTACAAATTCATTCTAAACAACAGAGTTTCCATGATTGGCTCGAATATGTGCCACGCCACTGTCAAAAAGACGATCTTGAGCCACTTCTCCACATGCTGTAGGAACATGGAAAACTCTGGCCGTCAGCAGTCCAGCAGCGGTCCTGTATGACGTGCATTGTCCGGGAACGCCAAACGGATTACTCAGTTTTAAAACCTAATTTATCTGGCGGGAACCGACGGCCCGAAGCGATTCTCGTTTTTGATGGAAATTGAACCATAAATTGAAGTCAGGACGGCGGAGAGACACGAGTGGCGTTTGGTGAAGATCTTACACAAATCATTCAAACTCAGCGTCAGGGATCATTTTAATACTTTAAACGAATTACGAGGTTTGCCTGAAGTGAATTTGCATGCAAATTTTACAAAAAAGAAAAGAAAAAAAGAAACTAAACTGAAATGAACATAGAGAAGAGGAAGAAAGTCTCACCTTGGAAATATTTTGTTGTTAAAAATCAACAGAGGTTGCTGCTGTAAATCTGTGAATAAACAAAAAACAACAACGATTTAAGAAATGTCTCTGTCTGTGTATTCATAACCTGCCCAATATTAATCCCAGCAATCTAATTTTTAGGACGTATATAAGAGTATAACAACCAAATATTATAAATCCTACACAATTTGTCGTATTTATAGCTGCATTCGAAAAGTAGCCAGGCAACAGTCACAGTTTGGAAGAGCTGGCCATGGGTTCTCGGTATATAAGCCAACAGCAGTCGTCAGAAACTGACACTAATGAAGGGCGAGAGGACGATTTAACACTAATTGTGCATGGAAACAAACAACCATAGTGTCTCACTGTACACCTACACACACACACTGCCATGTTAGTGTCACTGCTGTGCTGAGAATGATCCACCACCCAAATAACATCTGCTCTATAGGTGGTCCTATGGTGGTCCCTTTCCATTGATGGCATTGATGGACGGGGGAAAAGGGGGGCTGATAAAGTGTGCATAGCAACAGATGGGCTACAGTCAGTAACTGTATACCTACAAAGTTCACTACATGGTGTTTTAGCTGATTAAATGGCTAATGAGTGTAGAAAGAGGGTCGACGTACCTAATAAAGTGGCCACTGAGTTTAACTGTATTGCATAATTCTGTTCATATCATGCCCTACTAGTGCGTATATGTCCATGCGTTTGATATCTTGGTGCTGAGCGGCCAACCAGATGTTTGTCCTTGGAAATACACGCCCCTTTGGATGGGTTGCAGTCACGCCTCAGTGCGTACTGTAATGTTTTCACTGTAGCTATAAAGACAACGATGCATGAAGCCGGCAAATGTATTCATGACACGAATATTAATTAGATCTGCAGTTATCACAAAGTCATAAACAATACACTTGGATGCACACGCATTTAGATAAACAAACTAGATCATTTATTTTTATTTTCCCCATACTCACCAGAGAGCTAAGGATTGTGGGTATTTCCACAGAGCCTCTCGGGCCATGGTGCAGTTATAGTCAGTGCATCTTCGAGGTCTCGGCCAAATCGGAGAGAGCCGAGTACAATGCCGAAGGAAAAAGCTCTGCCTGGTTGATGAACAAGCAGAAAATGGCCTTAATGCTAATGAGAGCCTGCAACACAACAGGCTTAATCTGTTTAACACAGGAAGAAAATGCTGAGCGAGAGAGAGTGTGTGTGTGTCTTTTGGGAGAACTCCTGCTGTGCGTGTAAACAGCTCGTGGTGGGAATACGTATCGGGAGCTTACACGCAAAAATATAGCTGGGGTGGAGACACACACACACACACACACACACACACCAAAATGGAGAGTACATGCGAATGTAGTAATGCACACCAAAATATTCAAACGCATTGAGAAATGCGTTCGAAAACAGAAAGCACAGCACTCATATTTATAAACATGGGATAGACTATATACCAGAATCATGTTATTCCGTGATACGGAAATGTAAAATAGAAAGAAATGTAAACTATTCTTCCGTGAGAAGGAAATGTAAAATATAAGGAAATGTAAAATAGAAAGAAATGTAAACTATTCTTCCGTGAGAAGGAAATGTAAACTATTCTTCCGTCAGAAGGAAATGTAAACTATTCTTCCGTCAGAAGGAAATGTAAACTATTCTTCCGTCAGAAGGAAATGTAAAATATAAGAAAATGTAAACTATTCTTCCGTGAGAAGGAAATGTAAAATATAAGGAAATGTAAACTATTCTTCCGTCAGAAGGAAATGTAAACTATTCTTCCGTGAGAAGGAAATGTAAAATATAAGAAAATGTAAACTATTCTTCCGTGAGAAGGAAATGTAAACTATTCTTCTGTGAAAATCTAAAATCGGTCATGCGGTACAGATAATGTCAAAACAAATTTCACTCTTCGAATACTATTCAAATTTACATAATATTTACACTTTCCAACGTTTAAGATGTTTTACTTTTAGTCGCCACCTCCCGTGTTTTACGCAATGCAAACGTGAATGTTGGCTCGTCTGTTGGCAGCATAAAACTCAAATTTTATACCCAATTAATATTTTAAGTAACGAAAATTAAAATGCAATTTTTAAAAGGTATTTGACCGGCCTAATTTCTACATTGTTTTGAGAAACTACTAAAAGCCAAGAGATTTTAAGATAAATATAACGTCAAAAGAATATTCTAGCATTTTTCCTAAACAAATAATTTGACCCTCACACTGCCACTGGAGTGTTACATCTCATTTTATTTAGTGTGAAGTGAGCAGACACTGCAAACCGTGTCATCATATCGTCACTTTTTCAGACCGTTCCACCTGAAAACATTTGACTCGCTCTTAAAAAAACAAAACAAACAAACAAAAAAGAAACTGGGGAGAAACCGCCAACAAACGGAAGCAGCGGTTAGTGTGTGTGCGGTGAACCTTAATTGGAGATGAGCAGCTGGTGGTTAACCTCTTTCAGCCTCGCTACCTCTTTACCGTCACGCTGTCATGCAACTTTCTCCTTCTTTCTCGCACGCTCTTTGAAAATCACACACAATGACCTAATGGATATAAGTATTCTGTCTGTTATCTGCGACAAGCACCTCCCCTTTCTGCTTCGTGGTGCATGATGAGACACTGCGTCACTTTAGTTGTTCACCCGTCTATATATTTAGCATGTTTATTATATTCATTATGCATTTCTCTTCCTCCCTCTACTTTTGACTCCCTCACTGATTCACTGATGATCTACTGGTGAAAGTAGATGGACCACAGAGCTTACCCACATCTTAAATGTAATTTTATCTTGTGTGGGCTTTGTTTTTCTTCAGTCTAAACTTTACTCACTGCAGCTTTACACACACACACACACACACACACACACACAGCTGCATACTTCACAAATAGCAGCTTTGCAGCCACATGCCTTTCTTTAGAAAAGGGGGTTTAAAAAAGTGGAAGAATTTAAGGGAGAGCTCAAAAATTTCTGGCATGTCTGTTTTGGAAAGCCTTAATTACTCAACAACATGGAGTGAAAACGACACACACACACACACCCTGTCTCTCTTTCAGCCTTTCCCACACACACACGTGCCATACAAAGAAAAGCTCACCTGTGTGTTTTCAGGTACAAGTGTGTCTGTCACACTCTACTGGAGATCTTCACCTGAAAGAGAAAGGGAGATTAGGGCTCACTTCAGTATATCAACACCAAAAGGTGTGTGTGTGTGTGTGGTGACTTAATGGTGGATGCTCAAAAAATAAATAAAAAATAAAAAATAGGAAAAGCAACATACGCAACAGACGTAAAGAAGGACAAAGAAAAAAGACAAAGCTATAAAGAGACAGAAAGAAAGCAAAAAAGAAAGCATGAAAAAGAAAGCAAGAGAGAAAGAGAAAAAGAAAGAAGAAAGCAAGAGAGAAATAAAAAGAAATCAAGAGAGATAGCAAGAAAAAGAAAGCAAGAGAGAAAGAAATCAAGAGAGAAAAAAAGCAAAAGAGAAAGAGAACGAGAGAAAGAAAACAAGACGATTAGCATCATGGCCTTGATCCAACACATCTGTATAAACACTGAGAATGTGTGTTGGAGTCCTACACACACACACACACAGGTTTTGACAACGAGTACTCAGGTATTTTTTCGGAAACACCAACGAGTATTCAAAGTGTGTAAAATGCTGTAGTTATTTTCTTAGATGTCTTACATAAACACACAGCACTAATGCATTAATAATGATTCAGCCTGCGTTTTATATGTCTATAGCTGACATGCAACAAAGTTTAAGGTTGGCCTGTAAATGAACTTTTGTCTTCTTGTTGTTGACATTTTGAAAAAAGTTGCGAGTCTTGCAGCAAGAAGAGAAGATCTCGGTTTCTCGCGCACATGCTAAACCCGGAGGCAAGCGTGCAGAGAGGCAACGAAAAAAGATTTTATTTTATTTTTAAAGTTACATTTCTTATTCTGGCCAGAAAAATAGACAAGAGAGTGGGAGAGAGAGAGAGAAAGAACAGGCGTCAGTCACGTGGTTAGTTAAGGACTGGCTATTCAATTAAAGCCCTGTAATCACTGCAGAACTTCCGGTGTGTGTGGACGCACTCTTCCAAGACCCTTTACCATCCAAGTTAATGCTGCAACAAGAATAATTTACTGACGCAAGTTCAGGAGCCAGCAGTGATAATAATATGAAGGCCTTGCTAATGACACACACACACACACACACAGCCGTTATCAACAATATGTCATGTCCTGCATCCACTTAAGCTGCCGTCTGAGTAACAGAGAGTTGGGTTTTATATGGGTCAGATCCAAAGCTCCTCCATCATGAGCCAACACACACATTCACTCGTCTCGGCACGGCTAACTAGTAACTCGAGTCTTGTGCAGCTTCTAATAAAATAAGCTCAGCTTCTGTGTGTTGTGGCAACGAGGCAGCCGCAAAACGATCAATACATCCACAGTGCACTATAAGGCTCTTAAATAACTGGACAAATTGGTTTTTAATATACTACCACCGACAAAATAAAAAAATAAACAAAATAAAAACTCATCAGCAGCAGTGCAACACTGTGTTTGTATCACATGAATCAGAGGAGGTGAAACGTTTGTCGCTGTGAATTGCTTCCATTATTCAATATGTTTTCAGATCATCATATATTTAGCCACAGACACATATTAATGCAAAATGTATGGCATACTTTATTTTTCACATTTGAAAAAATATCATTAAATAATATCGAGATCCATTTTTCCTACGTTAAGCGACACACGGGTCATTTAAGCCGGGGAAAAAAAATCTCTGGAAACGTCCTGGAAAAATTCTGACGGCCCTTGATTCGGACTTTAAGCCGAGTGTTTTTCACGAGAGAATATTGTGTTATCAAAACGGAAAGTGGTGATGCTGGAAGATATCATAACGTAAGGCGAAAGAACTTCAAAATTAAGGTACTGTATATTGTGGAGTGGGAACGGCGCCGTAGAGAACGTGCTTAAATACAGAGCTTTAAACAGGAACAGGAAGCTGGAAGCGGACGGCCGAACAATACACTGAGCGGATGCTGCGGCGGGAAACATGCTCGCTGCCTTTCATTTACACAAACATGTTTAGACGCTCAAACACACACACACACACACACACAAAAAAAGAAAGTGCAAGGTAGGGATACAAGCTGCAGCACTCCGTAAACCACACAGACACACTGCATGCATTACTGTTAGTACTAACTGATGTAGTGATGTCATGTTTCCGTGTTGTATATTTGTTGTAAACCTGAATTTGACTGAGACAGAGAGAGAAGGAAGCGGTTTGTGTGTTTGTGTGTGCGTGTGCTGCAAATACGACATCTCTCTATAAATAGCGGCAGGATGAGGCCGCCGTTAGCAGACTTTGTTTCCTCGAACAAACACAGACGTTCAAACACCGGCTGCAAAAAAACAAAACGACAAACATCCATGTACACACCCGAGCGGAAAGTGGGGCAGAGACGCTGAAACCGCGTTCAGATGGGGAACGCACCAGCAGACATGTTTAAGATGATGGCATCCTAGATGAGGGCAGTGGTGGCTCAGTGGTTAGAGCACTGGACTACTGATCAGAAGGTTCAACTGTATCATGGCTGACCCTGCGCTCTGACCCCAGCTTACCGACATGCTGGGATATGTGAAGAATCAATTTCACTGTACTGTACTTGTATATGTGACAATAAAGAAGCTTTCCTTCTTCTTTCTTTTCTTTCTTTCTATAGAGGAAAGGCAGTGCTGAAGATATTCTAGTTTATTGTTCTGGTTTTAAAAAAAGTAACTCATTCTTGGATTTTTAGCTTTGTTTTTCTGAAAAACGTCTGGTTTTAGTTTCATTTTAGATTTTTAGATCTACTGCCGATGGACGTCACGTGGCGCCGATGTTTGCGGCTTCAAGGTAAACTAAAGTGAGGTAAGCCCCGCCTCATTTGTATTTTCATTGGATGCTGCACTTAACCTCTCAGCCCACAGGCTCTCTCTGATTGGCTGCTGCTCAAAGTTAGTTTACCATTAATACTGGCTGCATTAACACTAGAAACAGTTACCGACAACTTCACGAACGCAAATAATTTTTAAAAAATGTCGACATCAATGAAAAAAATTCATCATCGTTCAGTCAAGGTCTAGTCTGTACGTCTATTTTGGCATTGTAGTGAATATAAATCGTAATATCTTTATTATAAGACAATAATAATCGAGAAAAGTTATTCACCCGTTTCTTAACCCTTATTATTCACCCTGACACACTTTGGTCAGAAATGGCGTCGTATTCAAAATCATCCCAAATTAGGCATTTCCATTCAATTCGTTTTTCTATTTTAATATAACAGTGGTGAAGAAGCGGATCGTGTGTCCGCGCTATCAGTTGTTTATTCGTAGCTGCCTGGCGGACTGTCATCGGACTGTTTAACTGTCATCTTAAAATGGTAATAACAAAACAAAAATATCTTGAATAAGGTCTTTCACGTGCGATGCTAGAACAGCTCATAGCCAAAATGCTCATAGCCAAAAGACTTTTTGCCAAGGACCCAAACACGATATGCTACATCAAAGACATTGTCACGCTAGAATAAAGTCCTCGTCCCCTCTGCAGGTTAGTCTGCGTTATTGCACTTTAACAAGCTAACTAGCTCGTCATACTTTGGGGTTAAATTACATTAGCTACCACTTTTTAGTCTAGTTAATGAGGTTTTTTTTTTTTCTCGTAAGGGGAACAGGATATTCAGGTGGGAAATAATAAGGGGTGTAACGATACATCCCGATGCAAAAATGTGACGATGTGCATCGTGGAGATCTGTGATATCAGGTGCATTCTATTAATTCATTATTATCTACTGCAGTTGCACTGTTTGACCACTAGAGATCGCAATCAACGTAACACACACCACCACGTCATACGGCATGTGACACTCCTAACCTTAGCGTCGTTATTAGAAACAGCTGAAGGCGAGTGTGAGACGCTCCGTCGTCTTTTAACTCCGAAAAAATGACGAGAAATCAGGTTTTGACCAAAATGGAGTTTTTCTGCCTGTAATATACTTTGACTTTAAGAAAACATAAATATATATTTCACCAACACGACATGGAAATGTTTTTATTTGCTCGCTAACCTGCCTATAGGCTACAGTCTATGTACGGTGATGCTGCTATTAAAGTCCTTTTTTTTTTTTACTAGGAATTTTAGACCCGTTTCTGGTATTTTCTTGGATTACTAAATATTATTTTTTGTTTACAAATATATACAGGCAAAAATGCACATTGT
>JAOUQW010000031.1:7436109-7448514 GCA_028565825.1 Olivaichthys viedmensis | reverse complement strand
GAGATTTATGGCAGTAACAGAAGGGTTTATGTAAGGAGACGAACAGAAGAGAGATTGATAACACAGTGGATCAAAACAACAGTGAAACATGCTGCTGGATTTTCAATGTGCTCTCAGACTTTTAGACCCCACTGTATATTCAGGGAAGGGATCTAAGAATGCTTATCAACGTTTCCTACTAATTTCAGACTGTTTTATGTATTGCTTGTATTACTTTATGCGATTATCTCTGTGAAGCGTCTTTAGGCTTTGGGAAGGCGCTATACACTGTACATTAGCGGTGTGAGATTATAGTTTCGCGTGTTCTCCCCGTGTCCGCTTAAGTTTCCCCCTGGGTACTCCGATTTCCTCCCACCTCCTAAAAGCATGCAGGGTGGTTTGATTGGCTACTCTGAGTGAGTGTGCTGCCCTGCGATACACATGACACACAGTACACACATGAACAAATTCAGTAAACCAATGACTAATTACACTAACCAGCTGTAATAATAAGGAGGTAAAGCGTAGCACTGGCTATTGTATGCTCACAAGTATGAATCGTGTGTGTGGCAGGAGTGGCCATTGCCGAGCGTCTAAAGCCCTTTAAGGTGAAAAGGTTCATCTACACAGACGTGGTGCCGAGGCCGGAGCTCGCAGAGGCCATCCAGGCGGAGTATGGTAAAGAAAGTCTTCAGCTTATTTTGATTTTACTTCATTATTTTCAAATTGGCCAAGATTGTCGGAGGAATGTATTTGTGGTAGCTAAAAACTCATATTTGATATACACCAGATTCAGAATCAGACTTTCTGTGTCAGGCTGATACCTAAACGTGTGTGTGTGTGTGTGTGTAGTCTCCATGGACGAGTTGGCCAGGCAGTCTGACTTCCTGGCAGTGTGCTGTGCGCTGACTCCGGAGACGCAGGGCTTCTGCAACATGAACCTTTTCTCCAAGATGAAGAACACGTCCATTTTCATCAACACCAGCAGGTACACAAGAGGAAATAAACACGCGTTTCCATCAACGACTCCTATGTGAGGCATAAGACGATGACATCATCAAAAGCACCCTAGCCAAGCATGCACAAGCTGTGTCTCAAAATTCGCACACTGTGGCCTCGTCCATACTACGTACTGGTCTACAAGATCAGTATGTAGAACTGGTAAAGTGGGCTACATGAGAGGAACTTTAAGCAGCTCTCTTCACTCGCTTTGTGGTACTAACATTAATGATAACTTTAGATATTCTGTCACATTCCTTTTCTGACAAGATCAATCAATCAATATTTTGCTCACCTTGCGTGTTTGTCTGTTGAACAGAGGAGGAGTGGTGAACCAGGAGGACCTGTATGAAGCTTTATCCACCGGCCAGATCGCTGGAGCCGGACTGGACGTCACCACGCCGGAACCCTTACCCACTAACCACCCTCTGTTCACCCTTAAAAACTGCGGTGAGCGCCTGTGTGTGTCTACGCATCAACTAGACACGTGCTGATATGCCTTTAGATGATATATATGATAACTGTAGGTTTAGAAGCACCTGTATGTGCTGAGCTACCTCTGCAGCCTCACTGTACAGTTTTATTGGAGCGCTATAAATGCTTTATGCACACTGTGTATGCTGCTGTGACCATAATCCTGCTGCGTGTGTGTGTGTGTGTGTGTGTGTGCGCGTGTTAATGTGTTTAGTCATCCTGCCACACATCGCCAGTGCCTCCTACACGACGCGCAACGCCATGGCCGCTCTCGCCGCCAACAATCTGCTTGCTGGACTCCGAGGAGAAGCCATGCCAAAGGAACTTCAGCTCTAGGACTCAATTTAGAACCGCGTCCTCGGAAAACTGCAGCTAGTGCAAACCTTTTAAGAACCCACTGCTCTGTCGGGAAATGAATAAATCAGTCAACAAACAAGTCAAAGAGCAAACTCACACGAAGTCCAATCACATCGCAAGCATTTTTCACAGGGAAATTTGGTCAAATTGAGCGTCACTGAACCGAATCTGTTAAGAACACTCGAATATACACGTTGGGGATACTTTCATTTAAAGGGCTACACATGCAAGATTATAATTTTTTTAACATTTCAATGACATTTAACCAATAAAAGCTTCATAAAAACGGCTGTAGATATAAAGTGAGTTTAAATGGTTTTTAATCTACCATCAACCCTGTGGCCATGGTTTTTTTGTCCCTGGTCACACACCATACTGTAGTTTCGCCATGAATGTGGTCGTGTCTCTGCTTTAGGAGTGGGATGATACACCAGTACGGTGGTATGCTGTAATGAGGAAATCTGAAATAGTTCTAAAGTTACAGTTAATCCCGGTATAAACATTGAACACCACAAAAATGTTAGTTCCAAATGTGGTGTGTCACATGAAATACACAATAAGATAACCACGAGAAACCCAAAACCGTGATAGGAGCTTGCATTAGGAACAGTCAAAACTCGTAGAAAAAGCCACGTCATCTTGCATACGGTAGCTTCACCGCAGTATCCAAAGTCACACATATACAGTATATTAAAAACACAGTTCTTTGGAGGCTGTGATGTCATTAATAAAAGGCACAATCACCTGCACATATATAACAGCTGTTTTAATTCAGTTAGATCTTACATTGGTTTCTTAAGTGATTGAAAACAGTGAATGATACAGTAAGTGCACAAAAAAAAAAAACCTATAAAAAAAGATTTTCTTTTGGCTTTTCTAGGCCTCCATCCCACAGCTAAAAGCTCACAAGGCATCGTCAATCAGCAGGTGGCCAAACCCTTCCTACGTATCCAGTTCTCTTTTAATTCCATTTTTATAGATGTAAGGTCAGTGAATGCAAGCTGACATGTCTTGTTAATCAATCGTTAATAAAGCTAATGAATATCCGTGTCTCGGGACATTAAGGGCCTTTCGATGGGCTTAATATATTGATTTTTTGCGTTAAGAAAGAAAAAAAAACCCCAGAAAGACTAGTAGGATTTATTATTATTATTTTTTAACATAATGTGGATTAGAAACTATAAAAGATTCAACATAAATGCTGATCATCTTAGTACCAAGTGACTGCCTAGTTCATGTTAACGCACGCCAAGCATACACTTCTGATTAGTTAGGTTTACAGTTTAATAAAAACAAAAGCCCGCTACATTGGCAACACGTGTTTTTAATCGACTTGTCCTAAAAAAAACAACAACCTGCTTCAAAAAATATGACATGTATTGAAACGACTCAGCAAAGGAGCTCATCGATAAGCTTTAACGCAAAGCAGCAGAGGCGCATCGACTGACTGTAACAGGATTTCTTTTTTTTTTTCTTTTCTAAAAAGGACACATCTGTCGTATTTCTACATGAAAGACAAACGAAACACGGACATTTAAAATGTTTTGACATCCATTTATCTTTTCATGCCACTTCCTTTTTTTTTTCTTTTTTTTTTAAAATCTCTCTCTTCTAGAGAAATGAACGAAGTGAAAGCCACAAAGATTGAAGGTGCAATATTTACACTGTGGTGCGGTCTCTTCCCTCCCGTCCCTCGGTTCCGCCGGGCGAGAGGAGGAAAATGGAGTTTCAGCTTCAGGCACGGTCCAATCTAAAAGTTCAGGCAAAGCTTTCCTTCCTTCGTTTAGCCCTTTAACATAAACGAATGCTCACACACACACACACACAACACAGATGCAGACACTATTACAATAAAACAAACGGCTCTCTGGACTACTGAAAATCGGCGCGGCAGTCCAGAAAGCTGCCCAACACTAATAAATAATCAAGATCACGACACACTTCACCACTGCGAGCGAAAGACGACATTCAACAAAGCATCGATCTGACATGATTTAGGGTAAGAGAACGTAAACAAGACTATTTGGTTTGGGGCTGCCTCTGTGCTACCACTAGACTTTTTTTTTTTTTTTTTTACACTCAAAAATCACTAATCATTAATGATCATTCATGTGGACCAATTCTCAATTATGGCCTCAAGCCTACAGTAACAGTCGATTCTGTCTATAACCGCGTTCATAAAAAGAGCGCCGGGCCAACACTGATGCTGCGTTCACACGTTAAGCGAGTGAGCCTTGTTTAAATGGCACTCGTCCCCTTTCTATAACGCTGTGAACTTGACTGACAACCGTAGACAACAATGGTGCGATTGTGCGGCCTGGAGTTACAGAGCAAAGCGTTCGTGCTGTGATGACACGCAAACACAAACGTGTTGTTTATCCGTTGTCCGAATGTAAGCTGTGTAGTCATTACACTCCGTTACATTTACAGCATTTAGCAGACGCCCTTATCCAGAGCGACTTACAGCAGAGTGCAGGGTCAGCCATGATACGGCGCCCCTGGAGCAAGGAAGGTTAAGGGCCCAACGGTGGCAGCTTGGCGGTCCCGAGGCTTGAACCCACAACCTTCTGATCAGTAGCCCAGAGCCTTAACCCCTGACATCCTCCTTTCCAAAGAAAGTGACTGCTTACGGAAACCCCACCAAATGGTATGGATTGGACGCAAGCTTGACGTTCGGCTGCCGTTAACATGTGAATGCAGCATTACAAATCAGGGAGACGCTGGAACGCACCCTCGGCGCCCCGTTCTGTATTTTCTCTTGGGTAAATTCATAAAAAAATGGCTTGAAAACAGGTGGAACATCGGAACATCTGTTATCGAGCTCTTAGCTTGAAGCCCATTCTTGGAGTGCGCATGCTTCCATACGAGTGCATCTTTTGACTTCCGATTACAAATCAATGCAGTTTCCATGTTCACTAGTCCATGATTCAATCCAACTGGCGTCTCTTAGAGTTCTGCCAAAAAGAGCCGTCCGTCGGTATTCTTCAGGAGGCACGGTGAGAAGAGGGCTGCAAGCGTGTCGTGTTCCATAAGTACATCTGGGTCTGAAGTGCCGCGACACTACGAGAAGGCAGTCTGCTCGGTGGGAATAAACGGCAGTCCGACAGCCTCATCATGCTGCTGCAGGCATGCGTGGTGCTAGAAGGAAGTAGAAAGCGCTTCCTCCCTTCAGCTCTTGTGTCTGCCACTTTAGAGGAGAGTCCAACTGCAGTGTATGGCAGAGATATTGTCCATCATCGACAGTAGATTGCACATCTATCTATTTAGCTATGAGCTCTGAGCATGAGGAGGGCTCTGCCAATCCTGCAGAAACGTTCAGGTGCGATAAGTAACAGAGCAGGCTGTAATCTCTAGTGCCGTCACTGCGAAACATTCTGCTTATCGCCTGTTACCGTTATTGGTAATAATTGTGATATCATATCACATCATATATCAAAACGTGTTCGATTGAGCTACGGTGTTGGCAAATGCACTCGATCTCCCGAGAAGGAGTTGTGTTTGCGCGTGTGTATAGAGCAGTGTTAAAAGGAATCCGCCAGCGTTTTTCACGCACGAGTCCCACAGATAAGAACTTTGACCGGTTTCTCTGCACTGAGAGGTAAAAAAAACTAAAACAAACACAGAACAGCTGTTGATCTGAAAACTCACTTATAACGCAGGTCTATGGGGCACTTGCTGAATTCCGCCAAAGGAAACGTTGAAAATATGCGACTGTACAACGTGAACTCAAAACGACAACCATTACACTCTAATGAACGCGGGTCTTAGGAAGGAGACAGTTATGAAAGAAAGTCTTACCAAAGCTGTTCTCCAACACTGGCATTCAAAAATCTAATCAAATTTTTACGTTTAATACGCTTTCCCGACGCTTTTACGGTATCCGGGCTTTTGCACCCCCTACTTTTGGAATAAAAATTGATTTTTTAAACAGAAAATAGTATTTAAATTTGACCATCTACAGAAGAAACGGATATACTGTCGATTCTAAAGATGCAAACATCGACCAAAGTGTTTCATTTCTGCACGCCTTCGCTTCGAGTGTAAACTTCCGATCGCTCAGCTCATGACTGCAGCAGCAGGACGGACCACGTGCACTGCTGCATTCACGTTACTGCGGGAAAACGCCGCCTCATACGGCACTATATTCAAATCCTTATAGCTAAAGCTATCGCAAGGCTACTTTTACCAGTCAAATTACGTTTATTTTTTTACTTTTTTCTTTAAACTATCCTGCTCGCTCCATTTGCAAGCTGACGTTTTTACCATTTAAATGTCCTCTTTGTGTAATACAAGCCATTAGTTGTCATTAGTCTCCATTTTAATGGTGACGGGGACAATAAAATGGTTAAATGGTCAGCGCTCCGCTCGGCAGGGCTCACCTGTTTGCACGAAACAAAGTAAATTCCGCTATTAAAGATGCGTTTTGATTTTAAACGCCTGCCGTAGTATTAACGTTAGCAGTATTATTCAAAGCTGAGGCACTTTGAGCGACAGTGCCTACTGACTAATTCTTCCGTATTTAACGTCAACCTGTATTGATGGTGGGAATTCCACAACTTGCCTTAAGCCTCTATTATAAGCGAGTTTCGAGTAAACAGCGTTTACATTTTATTTAATTTTTTTTTTATCAGTACAGGGAAACGTAGAGGTTTCGGTTTTAAAATAAATAAATAAATAAAAATGAACGCTGGAGTGTTCTTCTTTAAAAGAGTGTAAATAATTCGAGAGAATTTGGATGACTCACTTTCTGGCAAATGTTTAGAGACAACTCAGACCTTGTGTGTGTGTGTGTGTGTGTGTGTGAGAGTGTGAGAGAGTGTGAGAGAGAGAGAGAGAGAGAGAGAGTGTGTGTGTGTGTGTGTGTGTGTGTTCTCAGCTCTTTTCCAGTCCAGTGTGGAACGACACAGCGTGCTTAGGACACGAGGCACATCGTTCTTCTGCCATAAATGATGCTAAGCTGGAGTGTTGGCGAATGTGTGCGTCTTTTCTAAAGCAGCGCATTTGACATGTTACTGTTCTGCCATCGGAGGCAGGTGGTTTTCGAGTGCTTGTACAGGTGACTGGATTGGCTGAAGCGCTTGCCACACTTGAGGCAGGCGTAGGGCTTCTCGCCCGTGTGAACGCGGATGTGTTTCTTGCAGTCCGTGAGCGTCAGGAAAGTCTTGCAACAGATTTTGCACGCGTATTTGCGCGCCCCCTCCACCACCAGCACGTTGTGCTCCGAGAGCGCCTTCTTACACTTGGATAGCACGTCGGCTGAGGCGCGGGTCAACTGGGGAAGAGGATTCGAGTTCGAGTTGCCTCCTCGTTGGCTTGAGGCGTCGAAACCGGCGCCGTTTAGAAGCGCTGATGATGACGAGGAGGAAGAGGAAGCAGTGTCTTGCAGCGAAGTGGCGCCTTGCGTCGTTTTCGGTGCGATGCGTCGGTAAGAAGGAAACCCAACGACGCCGCCTCTGACCGAACGCAAGCCCAAGCTGTTCCTCTGGAGCTCCAGAGCAAGGTGCTCTGTAGAGGACGAGGCTATCCCGTCATGCATGGGGCGAAGCAGGAAAGCGTCGCTCCGCAGGGCGGGAAATTCCTGCATCTCCCCCGAGAGGAGGTTCTGCGATGGAGGGAGGAACAGAGAAGAGGAGGAGTGCGAGTCGGAGCCGAAGAGGAAGCGAGGGGGCTCGCGGTCCAGTGGGCACTCTCCTGTGGTGGTGTTGGCGAAGGAGCCGCGGTCGAAGCTTGTCGTGCTCAGGAAACCTCCTCCTCTTTCTGCACCTCCTCCTCCATCACCCGCTCGTTCTCCTTCTCCGACCGATCCCTTGATCTCTGAGAGCAGCAGGCCGGAACTGGGCTGGGGCTCGCTGAAGCTGTGCTCGCTGCCCTCAGGACTCAGCTCCAGCTTCTCTCCCACTGCCTCCACCTGTTTCGGACACACACCAAACACTTGATCACACAGGCAGCTCAGCATTGTTCACAAAAAAAAAGAAGAAGAAAAAGATTTCTCATAATATTGAGAAACTGAAAGTAATCATATTAAAGTACTAAGCCTGAGAGACTTTTCAAAATTTCTGCATAATTCGTAAACAAAGACATTCAGATTGTTTTGATTAAAAAAATTACGCTGCACGTTTAATAAACGTGATATTTGCCATTTCCCAACTTGTGTGGTACTAATTTTCTTACATTTCATGAGTCTTTCAAGCAGATGGTGCACAAACAGCAATGCCACGTTTAGTCAGTAGAGAATCAGTGTCTTGGAGAACCAGAGTTCCTTTCCATCTCACTCAAAAACAATGAGCCACAACTAATAAAAACCATACAGGACTTTAATTCCTGCATTATCAACAGTTAATTTGAATTCCCTGTAGCTTCTCTGCTAAATACTAGTGATCTAAAGCATCACAGGCTCATTTGTTGACGTCCTGACTATTCCAGCGGGGGGAAAAGTACACCCACGGCGTTGAGGTATGGACAAGATTCTGTGCCAAATAGAAAAGCAATCACAGCGGTGAAAAGACGTGAAACGCAGTACACAAACGGCATTGCTTTTGCATTGTACGTGTGGGAAAACGTGCCATACTGAGAAGCAAAACCTTCACTGCATTGCCCTTGCGTCACAATTCGTGTCAAAAACGTAATGTAGTGTGATCCACCCCGCTGTCGTACCTTCTTTCTGCATTCATTGTACACATTTCTGAACCCGTAAATCATCAAGCCTTTCAGAATTACTACGAAAACATGACAAATGCTCATACGACTAAAAATACTCACAGCTCAAGAGTAGGGCCGAGGAGTTACATCATCAATTATTATTCTTTTTTTTTCCGACTTACTTTCAGTAAGGAGCAGGATCAACGTTTAAAAGTGTTTTAAGACGGCATCATGCCGTAACTGAGCGTTTGTGGTCAGCTTCTCTTGCTGACTGTATATGTGCAGCTAATCACATTGTACAAGCGCACATGGATCTGTAGGTCAAGGTCAAACGTGCCTCTTTTTGCGTCTGAAGGCTGTTTATTTTTTCCAGAAATATTGCGTGATATTCCACTTTTCTGTTGTCTCGAAGGTTTTTAAAGGAAAAAATACACATTAAGGGAAAAGTAAAGTTCTGAAGTGCATAACTGTCGTTGAAAAACGGCCAGGATTACGGCACAATTATAAATTCTTTGACTTTTATGGCCATTTGTGTCCTCTTAAGGTCGCGAATAGACCTTCTGTGCAAAGGAGAAGAAAGATCGTGTATCAAACCTTGAGTGCGTGGCATCTCGGTTGTGTATAAAGCGTGGAAACGCTTCGGAATTACCTGGATTTCTGCATTAACAACTCGTAAAAATGTGGTTCGTCATCCAAGTCATAATAATAGACAAACACATTCTGCCTAAACTAATAACGCACAAACAATTGTACTTTTTAATGTCTTTATTGAACACATTGATCAAATCATTCACAGCCCAGATTGGAAAAAAAATGTATGTAAACCCTCGTATTTAATAACTGGTAGAACCTCCTATAGCAGCAATAACCTCCACTTAATGCATGAACAGCCCCCTTCAGGTCATACATTTTCTTCTTTTAAAACCATCCTGTTGTTGATTTACTCTTGTTGCGTAGTCCAACTTCTGTTAAGCTTCAGGTGACACACTGTATGTTACATTCTCCTGTAACATATCTTGACAAAATTTTGAAATTATCGTTCCCTCAACGATTGCAAGCTGTCCAGGCCCTGAGGCAGCAAAGCAGCCCCAAACCATGACACACCCTCCACCATGCTTCACAGTTGGGATGTAGTTTTGGTGTTTATGTACAGTGCCCTTTTTTTCCCTCCAAACAAAGCGTCGTGCATTTCTGCCAAAAAGTTCAACTTCTGTCTCATCTGAACATGATCATTAAAGCGTTGTGGAACATCCAGGTGGCCTGTTGCAAACATGAGATGTGCAGCACAATGGGGTTATTTTGTTTGTTTTGTGCTCTTGTTGTGATCTTACTCCTAGAGAGAGTAGCAACAGTACCGAATTTCCTCGGTTTGTAGACAATATGTTTTATTGTGAATTGATGAACACCAAGGTCTTGAGAAATGCTTTTACAATTCTTTGTCTAAGGTCCTCTGAAATTTGTTTTGATCGGCGCATAGTTCACACAAACAGATCTGTCTCGAAAACAGCAGACTCTGTGAGTCAGTAACCAGCCTTTGTGAGCTTTTTTTTAATGGGACGGGTCCCGACTCCAACTAGCTTTCGGGAAAAGTCGTTAGCCTTTTAAACATTGACTGTGAATGTTTAAAAATGGTGTATTCGGTATTGACAAGAACACGTGCAATTATCTGTGTGTTAAAGGACAGATCTTCATACTTTCAATTAAAGCTGGCAAGCAAAACCCATTTTAAACGTACACTTAGTGTAGTTTTGTTTTAATTCTTGAACATGAATATATTCAATAACGAACAAGTTGTTCAGCTCACTCATAATGCTCCATTTGTCGAGTTTGCAAGATTCCCTTGCGAGTATTTCAAATGACCCAAACATTCACTGTCTGGTTAATAGACATACAACTGCATATTTATTCTCCTAGCTAGTGTGCGCATTACCTAACCAGTTTGTAAATCAAGGACATGCATGAGGCAGCACCATAGCCACTGTCAGTGATGTCATGTGGAGGAAGTCGGTCTAGTTCTTCTTGCGATAGCGCTGGGAAGTCCGTTCCTGTTCTCCCCACCTTTGTCATCGCACATTCTTGTAGGGACACCATATTTCTGCTCTGCCTGCCTGAAATAGCTGCAAACTGTGTCTGCTGAAGCCGCCGATTCCGCCGTGTCTGGCAACGCGTCACCTGTAGGTATACACAGGAATACTGAACAAATTGCGTAACATGAATGACAACACTAAGTGAAAAAAAGTTGATGTGTGTGTGTGTGTGTTCGTTCCAGCATACCTTAAGGGTCAGTGCGCCTCATTGACTCTTTGATCCTGTTTTCTGGGGAGTAAAACGAAATATCTGCTGTAAGAGATGATGTGATGCACGACGATAACTTAGTACGTCATGTCATTTATGTTTTATGGTTCTCGAATTGTAACCAATAGAGCACAATAGAACTTTACTGTTCAACAGGCTCTAGAAAATGCATTTTTTTCTCAGACACAAAGTTAAAAGCAGATAACTTTGACTGTACTGATTGCCTAACAGTGTGAGCCCTTGATAACAACCTGCTCACACACACAAAGAGATAAAAGAAGGGGAGAGAGGCTCAGAGGCAGGAAGGAAAAGAGGGAGAAACAGTCTACCTTGAATCCTGATGCCTCTTTCTTGTAGATAGCCCCGCATCATGCGATAACCAGAGTTTGGGAACATGTGCTGCACGTCGCGGACAACTCTGTCCAGTTCATCGTCGGTGAGGCCGCTGTAGAAGTCAGCAACCCTTGAAATGAACACAAATATAGAGAATTGTGATTACATTTTGAAAAAAATTATTATTTTTTTTAAATTACGGTTTTACATTTTAGCCAGTGTGTCTATTGTAGGCTCGTGTCTTACCTCAAATCACTTTCCTCCATACGTCTCCGAATGGTTCTTACTGAAACATCCAATTTCTTGGCGATGGCTGGTACGGTCATTCCAAGCCGAAGGTACCGATGCATGCGCTTTATCGGGATCAGTATTTTTAAGCATCCGGTTCTTCCTTGGATTTCCGACCTCCGGAGCCGTTTCAGGACGGACCTCAACGCATTTTTTACTTGGGGGAAATCTTCGCCAGTGACCGCGAGCACCTGTCGCATGAAATCATCCACTCAACTTTACACTGAATATTAATCATCGAATCTAGCACCGTTCTCCACGCAGTTCTTTTTCAGTAACTCTCGAAAAAGACATCCTAATGCGAGACTGTTATCAAAGCCAGCCATCAGCGCAATAGTGTGCGCCTTCCAGCGGCAAAGCGTACGGAAGTTGCCGATTTACAGCGACAAGACGCGACGCGACCACTGGCGACGCGGAAAAGTTTGAACGAGGGACGGTTCTACTCCTATATTTATACACAAGCATTCGCATTTTTAGACAGACATCTGGTTTGTGGTGAAATGGGATTGTGCATATGTTCTGTAACTAGCGATGAAGTTTGTGCAGCCACATTGCACCACATAGGCGCTACAAGCGAGACCATGGCAACTAGCAGTAACTCAAGACAGGAACGCCCATTTGTGACTTGAGGGACGTTGGGAGGAAGGGCCTGACTGCGTCCTGCGGCTCGGGCGTTACTTTCTAGGAGGTGTTACCGTCCACGGAAAAGAACGCCACTCGTTTCTTATTTCGTATTGACGATTACAACCAAGCAATCCCCTGCTGATTGTTTTTCACTGGAATGAAGGTTTTGCTTTTCAGCGCGACACGTTTGTGTACTGCATTTCACGTTATTTTCACCGTTGTGACTGCTTTTTGATGCGGCACAGAATCCTCTCCATCGAGAGACACATGCAATTGCATTCCCAGAAACCTGACACTCATGCATTTACCGTTTTAGCATCGTCAACATCACAAAGACATTTAGACATTTTTCCCCATCCTGCTGCTGCTGGGACATTTTCCCCAGTCAATATTGTTTACAGACATTTTACAGACTAC
>JAOUQW010000031.1:7395070-7407760 GCA_028565825.1 Olivaichthys viedmensis | reverse complement strand
GTGTAGGGGCGGGGTGTGAGCGGTGTGGGTGCAGTGTGGGAGTGATGTGGGAGCGGTGTGGGTGCGGTGTGGGTGCAGTGTGGGAGCGATGTGGGAGCGGTGTGGGTGCAGTGTGGGTGCAGTGTGGGTGCAGTGTGGGTGCAGTGTGGGTGCGGTGTGGGAGCGGTGTGGGAGCGATGTGGGTGCAGTGTGGGAGCGGTGTGGGAGCAGTGTGGGTGCAGTGTGGAGCAGTGTGGGAGCGATGTGGGAGCGATGTGGGTGCAGTGTGGGTGCAGTGTGGGTGCAGTGTGGGTGCAGTGTGGGTGCAGTGTGGGAGCGGTGTGGGAGCGGTGTGGGAGCGGTGTGGGAGCGATGTGGGTGCAGTGTGGGAGCAGTGTGGGTGCAGTGTGGGTGCAGTGTGGGTGCGGTGTGGGAGCGGTGTGGGAGCAGTGTGGGAGCAGTGTGGGTGCGGTGTGGGAGCGGTGTGGGAGCGATGTGGGTGCAGTGTGGGTGCAGTGTGGGAGCAGTGTGGGTGCAGTGTGGGAGCGATGTGGGAGCGATGTGGGAGCGGTGTGGGTGCAGTGTGGGAGCAGTGTGGGTGCAGTGTGGGAGCAGTGTGGGTGCGGTGTGGGTGCAGTGTGGGTGCAAGTGTGGGTGCAGTGTGTGGGCATCAGCGCTCGGGCTTCATCTCCTTTATCCGCGGAACACTGACATGACTCGAGGTCAGCTGCTGGATTTGATCGGTAGTTCACTGCGGTTGGGATCAGTGCGCCCGCGCAGCCTGGAGCTCAACTCGGACGAGCGCTCGACCTCCAGCCTCAGCATGACGTTTGTTTCCAGATGTCCCGCAAAGCCCGTTTATCCTCCATCCGGAGCGGGTGTGCAGTGTTGAGGCTCAGCGCGGCGCGCGGCGGAAGATAAAAGCGCTCGTCCACTGTCGGGAGTAAAAAGTGAATAATAAATCCATTCTCTCGGCTGTTATCCCATCCAAAAGTTCGGCGGACTGCGCGAGAAGTGCGGCGGGGACCGGTCCCAAACTCAGCAGAGCACAGCCTATTGGTCAGAGCGCAGCCAATAGCAGCGCCGAGAAGAAACCAGGGCATGACGGGATATGTAGTCTTTGGCTTGGTAGAACGGTTTTCTGACATGTTTGGTTCTAAGAACGTTCTAACCTTTAGGAATGTTCCTACAACATTTCCCGCCACGTGTTTAGTTGTAGGAACATTCATACTTTTGTCTACACCTTTTTAAAAAATAAAATAAAGGTGCCATAGAGGAACCATTCTTGGTTCCTGAAAAAGAAAAACCTTTTCGGTTTATGAGTCTTTCGCCATTTTTTGTTGTTGCCACCGAACACTGAATAATCATTTTCCACCACAAAGAACCCTTTTCTTGTGTGCGGCACCAAACAAAAACCAATCAAAAGGTTCCTTAGGAAAGCAAAAAAATGGTGTCTACTACGTTTGGAATCACTCTGAAGACGCTTTTCTGGCACCTTCATGTTTTTTTATGAAGGCGTAACTGAGTGTGCGAGCAATGTTCTAATAACGTTGTGAAGCAAGCCATTCGTACAGCAGATGTTTTTAGAACATTGTAGGAACGTTATATTCTAAGGTTACATCCTAACCTTATTAGAACCTGTCAAATACTTTGCTGAATGTTCTGAAAATGTTCTCTGTTAGCTTGGGGGGTTAATCATCATTACTTGCTAGCTCCAAAATATCTTAAACACATGCCATTCATGTTCTATTCCTAAACAGAGGGTTATCTTTCATGCATATGCTTGAAAGTCAGAGTCTGAATTGATACTCAGAGATCAAAGCGATTACATGAATGAAACTGAATTTACACGCTCCATCTTCTCTACCTCAACACATTACTGTTATTAAAATGCTATAAACGGATCTAAGCTGCTTCAAGTGGACCATCAAGCTTTCAAACAAAGCGAAACATTAAAGTTGCACGCATTGAAGGTTTACCACACCAGTGAAATTGATTCAAAACGATGGGACTGAAGACACACACGCACACACACACACACACACACACACAGACAGACAGACACACACACACACACAGACAGACAGACAGACAGACAGACACACACACACACACACACACACACACACAGACAGACAGACAGACAGACAGACACACACACACACACACACACAGAGACAGACAGATACACACACACATAGACAGACAGACAGACACACACACACACACACACACTCATACTCTCTGAGCCTTCTGCAGGCACACTACACACTCGAACTGTGTGGAGATGTCACATTGGATAATCATAAGGTGGAAGCTGTACCTGGTACCAGCTGTAGGCCCGATCAGACGGGTTGATGAGCAGCGTGAGGACTTTGGCTTTGGGCAGGAGGGCGGCGGCTCGTTTGGGCGTCTCCTCCGAAGGAAAGTAACTAGCGCTCTTTTCAAACAAGAAATCTGTACTGACGTTTGACGGCACAGGAAAAAACTCCATGTACCTTAGAGAGGACACACACAAACTAGAGTTGTGACGTATACCAGTGTGACTGGGATAATTTCTGGGCCGGAAACATTTCAATAGAAGCCTGAAATGAATAAACTAACCAGATTTATTGCATGGTAATATAATAAACGACAGTTTTTCGAAGGTATTTCTGAAATTATATAATTGTGGTCTAGAAACACCTTTAAAAATTACAAACTGCACCTTTTTATTAGTACTAGTACAGAAAAATTGTAGAATCGCATCAGTTTCAGTAATTTAGTACTTCGATACTTCGATAGCACACATGCACACTGAGGCATTTACCAGTCGATGCCTTTATGGTAGTTGTTGGTGTTGAAGAACTGCACCTCCTCGAAGGTCCTGGCGCTGGGGAAACTGCTGGAGATGGACGGATGCATAAGGAGGAAGAGGTAGAGCGCCGTGGTTCCTGAGAAGAGGCATAAACGAGGACGGATGAGGCCCTGCACGGATAATGATAGTGTAATATGTTTAAGCGTGCTACACGGAGTCGACTGATGAAGCCAGAAGACAGAGAGCGAAGGAAACGCAGAATGCGCTGAAATCAATACTCTATTTGCGGCATGGATTTTTCAACTGTAAGTGTAAATGTGTGTGTCTGAATGTGTTGGGGAAAGTCAGTATGGACGTTTATGTGTGTGTCTGTGAGAGAGACAGGGTATGTATGTGTGTGTGTGTGTGGGAGGGACAGAGCGCATCTGTGAATATCCGTGTGCGTGTCAGCATGCGAGTGGGTGAGCGAGCGTTTCATAAGTTTGCGCTGGGTATGGAAGAGGAGAGGGCTCAAAGCACATCCTGTCTAACTACACACACAGTCCTGACACCAATCAAACTCCTTTAACTAGACAACACAACACAGCGAACAAGTGCGCTCTGTCTCTCTCTCTCTTTTGCTCTCTTTCTGTCTTTTCGTCCTTCTCTGATTCCGCGTCTCTCCCCCAAGTGAGTCTGTATTGTTCTCCTTCGGTGCGTCTAATTTCTCTGGCTGCACTTTCATCTGTGCTGTACAAGGTGAGATGTGATGGGGGATCAAGGGAAACAACAGCTCACACACACACACACACACACACAGCCTTAAAGTCCTGTGCTAGAAAAGACACTGCAAAAACTTTTTACAGTGGTGAATTGTGCATTTTAGGTCCAGGCCATTAGTGCTCAGACTGAAATTGAGTAGAGATCAATTTCAATTTTGTAATGAAAACAATTCAACATGAGCATTAGGGAATCCCAGTGAGGACCAAAAACATTTACACAGCCAGATGGCTGATTCTCACTCTTAAATCAGGCTATTTAACCAGTAATAGGACTTTGTCATTTGAACACCACATTAGGAGTGTTTATCTCTCCTTCTGAGGCGATACGTTACGCATACACTCTCTCGATATGTGATCTGTGATCCGATATATGAAAGATACAATTAAACCCCGGATAAGAAATCAACCACTACGTAAACACTCCCAACACTGTAGAGGAATGTAAAACAGTAGCTACTAACAGTGGCGCTGACTAGTCGTTCCTAATTAACGCCATTTTTTCTCCATCAACAGCAAACCCTACCTCTGCCATTGCATCACTTTGATAAATTTTGTTTTAATGGATAGCATGTATAGCTACTTAATTAACTTACTTCCTGAATCTCACAGCTCGCATTTCCATCAGACAAGATGTGGATGGATGTAAAATGCATGATTGCGTAAAAATCAAGAACAGCTGATGGTCAGGCTGTGTCCGTGATCGCAGTCAGTGACGTTACTTGACCTTCCAGGAGGCCTGGAACAACTCTTTTCTCACCATTGGAAATCAAAATATGATTGGTTGATTTCACGGTCACTCCCTAATTATGCTGGTGGCTAACTGGACATGAAAAGGCCTTCTAACCAATGGGTGAGCTCGCTTTGCTGTATCTATCTAGACATTACGCGACAAAAAAACTCCTGACTGCATAATTTTCTTTTTAAAATTTTAAGATTTAAGATTTTAACCCTTTCATTTCCAACCAAAACTTAAAACTTAAAACTGAAATGAGATTACAACAATACTTGCGGAGATGATTCTATGAAATAAAAATAAGCAAAGGATTACATATATGTTGAAATTAGAATGTAGAAATCATAAGGTGTTCCCTAAAGGAGGTTCCTAAGGGTTCTCCTCTGGAATGGAATTATAATGTTGTAATTACCAGTTTTCTGAGGTCCGGCCACCATAAACTTGGGGAGCCTGTCGCAGGTCTTCTCTTTAGACCAGATATCCTTGTGTCTCTTGTCATCACATGGGTTCTGCACAAACACACACACACAAATTATCAATCAATACAACCAATACACACCATCTGTCTATCACAGTTACCAGCTAATCGTTACACACAGACGAATGAGACTATGCCAGACACTGATAATAACAAGACAAAGAGTGTCAACAGATATAACCAACCAAGAAATATATATACCCACCAAAAAGGAGGGGTTTAATAGAAAACAAGGCTTCTCTCACACATGTGTGTACTTCTATGTTTGTGAGGTTTTACTCCAATGATACTGTACCAAAATAACACTAATCCTAAAATGTTTTTATTTTTCAAAGCTCTTTTTTTTATATAATCAATGCATCAATACAACAAAGTGGACCTCAAACGTTGTATCAGGACAATTAATAACGCACACCCTTGCACACATCCCTCTCACACACATGCACAGACCTGCCAGAGTGGGTGTCTCTGCTCAGGGAAGAGAGTGAAGTAATGGTGTGCGAGCTGCAGAGGCGGCAGTGTGTGCAGTCTCAGATTGGTCCAGCACTTCAGGAAGTTGGCCAGGTTCACGAATGTGTACAGACCCAATCGATCATTCCCATAGTTAGACAGATGAGTCATAAAGATACTGATCTGCAGAACAGGAGACAGAGAGTGAGGAGATGTTTAGCATACATTCTTATACAGAGAATACTGAGTATATATTTTTTATTTTCGATAGACAATTCATGAGGTATTTTAACCAATTACATATAGCATATTATAGTTAAAATCAGATTTTCTGTGTGCGTATTTAAATATGTGCATGTAGGGGGGATAGAGTGGGGGGAGGGTCCTAAAGTAGCAATGTGATGCTTTTCTCTGTAGATGGCAATAATACAGTATCTTGGAGTAGGAATAGGGTACACTCGAGGTAGGAATAGGGTCAACTTGAGGTAGGAATAGGGTACACTTGAGGTAGGGATGGGGTACACTCGAGGTAGGGATGGGGTACACTTGAGGTAGGAATAGGGTACACTTGAGGTAGGGATGGGGTACACTTGAGGTAGGAATAGGGTACACTTGAGGTAGGGATGGGGTACACTCGAGGTGGGAATAGGGTACACTTGAGGTAGGAATAGGGTACACTTGGGGTAGGGATGGGGTACATATGAATTAGAGATAGGGTACATTTAGAATAGAAACATTTGGAGTTGAGATAGTAGGCAATGGCTACATTTCGAGAGGGATAGGCTATGTTTGGAGCGGGATAAGCTACTCTTGGGGGGTAGTATATGTTTGAGGTAGAGATAGAGTGCATCTTGGGAGGGATAGGATAACATTTGGAAAGGGATAGGGTCATTTAGGGTGGGGTAGACTACATTTGGGGAGGGATAGGGTACATTTAGGGAGGGCTAGACTACAATTGGGGAGGGATATGGTACATTTAGGGAGGGGTAGACTACATTTGGGGAGGAATATGGTACATTTAGGGAGGGGTAGACTACATTTGGGGAGGGATAGAGTACATCTGAGGAGGGATAGGATAACATTTGGAAAGGGATAGGGTCATTTAGGAAGTAAAGGCTACATTTGGAGAGGAACTGGGACAATGTGGGGGTAGAGATAGGGTACATTCTGGATTGGGAACATTTGGAGTTGAGATAATAGAGATGGCACACATTTGGGGAGGGATAGGGTACATTTGGGGAAAGATAAGGTATATTTAGGGTAGAGAACATAAGGAGTTGAAATAGTAGGGATAGCATACATTTGGAGATGGATAGGGCATGTGTGGAGTAGAGTTAGGACCCATTTTGGAAAGGAACAGGGCAGGCCTGGGATAGATCCAGGATACAATTGGAGAGTATAGGTGGTTACAGTTTGAGATTTGGATTTGGGGTGGGGATAAACTGTAAGAACTACACTCTGCTTCCACCGTTTTGTCATGGTAACATTCTTTTACCTGATAACCCACAAATGTGTGAAGCGGAACATTTCCCACATTACCAGCATGTGTATTTGCCTGATCTGAGTGTGTGTGCGTGTGCTTCATTGACATTACAGGAGCAGCGAGTAGCCGCAGACCGCTGTCTTAGCTATTTAAATAAAGCAATTAGCGACTTGAATCTAGCAGCAGGAGTTTGCCAGAGCAGCATCGGCCTCTGTTTAGCGCCCTGGCGATCGGCTTTTGTATTTGCGCACAGCCGGTTTCCACAAAGTGTGTTCCATAGAAATACACACTTCAGAAACTAGCCAGCAAGCATTGAGCGGCCATTGTTGGAATGCTTTAAGTATTTTCTGGAAAAAATAAAAGCCTCCAATAACCTTCATATGTATTGCAGGGGTATTTTCATGGATTCAATCCTTTTTGTGCTCAGTAAGTGCGTGGTAATTTTCTCAGATTGTCTTAGTGCCAAGTTCTGGGCAGTGGCAAAACCCCTCAAGAGAGCGTTCAATCACCGGCTGCCCTCATCTTAGCACAGTGTGGTATGATGTAAAACCAAAAGGAAGTGCTCCCTCAGCGCCTGACTATGCTATAATTTCAATGTGGCCCGCAGGGGGACGTTCACTCGCTCTCAGGGCTTTTATGATCGCGATCGATACCGTTACCAAGGGGGCCTGCTATCCTAGAGTCTGCACTGACATTAACAAAGTCTGGTCAATAACGTTACAGGATGTTAAACTTTGCTTTCAGAATGCATTAGAGGAGATGAGAGGAGAGAAGAGAAGAGAAGAGAAGAGAAGAGAAGAGAAGAGAAATGTTGTACAGGCTCTCCACGCTTGGCTGCTTTAGTAGGTTGTGAATGTGGAGAGGGGCGAAGGGGAATAAGTGGCCTAGTTTAACACAGTCACCAGCCAATGCAAGGAGTCATTTCTCCTGATGCAAAAATATAAAACTCCACAAAATCACTTACACTTTACCTATTTTCTTGTACTATGTCTAGGTTTATATGTATTGTAAATTAAATCTAAAGGTATAGTCCGCAGAGCTTAAAATCGAAACAAATACACCCCTCTCTGCAGTGTCACACACCCAAGACACATGCCTAGGCTAGAACGCCTAAATGCTAGTGCAAGAGCTTTCTGAATTGACAGGCAACATGACTGACAGGCAGTTAGACAAGTAGAGACGCCGACTTGTCCTGACTGGTTGGATGTTGGTGATCCACATAATTTTTAGAATTCTTTTTCTTGGTGCCCCCACAGAGTTTTTCCTCTGAGCAGATATTTTAATGAAGCTACCGAAATGTGAGGAGAACTTCACCACATATTACACAAAGTGTTCTGAGTTTTAAAATCACTGACGCAACCTTTAAGCAACGTGATCTAAAGCAACACAAAGAACATAATCACTTCCTCACAGTTCACGAAACAGGGTCCAAACGTCTGAGACCAGCGCTTATTTTTCCAAGAATACATCATTTAAAACTGAGCCAAATCAACATTTCACTGTTCATGCGTTCCTCATATAAAACATAACGTATATCTGAGTATCCTGTTTACACACCATTTGCTTCATTTTTGAAATATTTCGTTTAAATCATATTCTGTACTCTCAGTTATTCAGGTCCTATTATAGTCCTCTATCGTCTCTACTGCTTTCATTTACTAAGAACAAACTTTTCTTGACTTGTGTTGGTATAGAATGGTTACTATGGAGTCAGGTTGGCACAGTGATAGAGGCTTGATTGACTGACGAGTCACTAGGCGACCGTGAGCAGGATGGATACAATGTGACAAGTTTAGCAGATAGGCAAGATTCATACACACGCTACGCACAACAAGAAAGGAAGTATCTTTCCTCTTAGACACACACACACACACACACACACACACACACACTATTGTTATTAAAAAGATGTCAGCTACAACAAAGTATCTGCAGTAAACTCCCGAATGTAGTCATAAACTCTAAAACTGCATTTTCTTGACCAATAGGATTTTTTTTTATCTCTACCATAAAGAGGTTGATCGAGATATGATTTATATGGTGCTTCCAGCAATCAATAACGAGGACACACTCGCTCAACACACACACACACACACACACACACACACACACACAGCCTGAAGTAGTATAATTATGGACAGTGGTAACAAATGAGCTTATCTAAACAGGAGGAAAAAGAAAGTGAGAAAAAAAAGAGAGAGGGAGAGAAAGAGAGAGAAAAAGAAAGAGAGAGATAGGCAGAGTGTGTGTGTGTGGGGGGGGGGGGGAGGCCCAAATGCATCTATCCTTAAATACACAGGAGAAAGGCAGTACAAGCCTCTGTTTTAACAGCTAAATTTGGACTAGCTATTAAATGAACACACACACACACACATATCTCACACACACACACACACACACACAGATACGCACACACACGCACAGATATGCACACACACACACACACACACAGATACGCACACACAACTGATCTAAAGGCTTCCAAACAGATGTTCCTTCTGGAAGGAGTTCAGGACCTGGCAGAACTTTAAATCACTCACCTGGCATGAAAATTTAACCAGTACATATACACACACACAAACATGCACAAACACACACACACACACACACACACACACACTGAGAGAGACACATCAGAGACCCTCCATTAGTGCGGCTTTGATGGTTCACCTCTCACAACTGCTATACGTGGGAGTTCTAGCTTGGCTTAAGGAACTGAGAGTGACAAACACACGTTCATTTAGAGATTGAGAGTTACGCACTCAGTAACCACATCTGTTTGAACTACCACCGCACAGCATTATGGGTACCTCAACATGCTTGGAGGAGAACACAAACGCTAAACTTGGCCATGCTAGCAAACAGTTACTTTATTGCATGCCATGAAGTCGCTGCCAACTCCGGAGAAGCCCCAGTATATGTAGGTGTTATATGGGTGTTTATATGTGTGTTATTTATAGTTTTTTATAGGAGTTACAAACAGATTCATATTTGCTATAAAGGTGTAATATAGGTTACAGCTTGTATAGGTGTTATATGTACATTATATTTTTATAGGTGTTATGTACAGATTTATATAGGTGTCATAAAGGTGTTATATGCAGTTTTATATAATTGTATTTAATATTGC
Organism: Olivaichthys viedmensis; assembly: GCA_028565825.1. Classification (NCBI taxonomy): domain Eukaryota; kingdom Metazoa; phylum Chordata; class Actinopteri; order Siluriformes; family Diplomystidae; genus Olivaichthys; species Olivaichthys viedmensis. The sequence goes on along the minus strand of JAOUQW010000031.1, from coordinate 7,397,949 downwards.
ACTTATATACAGGTTTATATAGACGTTATATTGGTTTTAGGTGTTACATACATGTTTATATAGGCATTATATAGGCGTTATATTGAGTTTATATTGAAGACGGGGTGGTGTGATTCGGCTGTTACCACCCCGAAGTTGATTACGTTCCAATAACAGCATGTCCCAAAGTGTTTTATTCCGCTTATACCACAGCAGTTTGCCAACGATTGAACATTTTTAATTATTAAAGATCGCACGTTTTATCCGTTTATAGTTACATTTAATGTTGTGGAACGTCCGCAAAACAAGTTTGTTCCTGTTCTCACTTACGTTATAACAGCTATAAACAGGCGTTCCCTCACCAGCCTCTCTCTTTTTTCTCTCTCAAAGTTAATATGACAAAAATGCAGCTTGTCATGTCACTGATAAACTGCAAAGCAGAAACTCCTCTGTCCTGAAGACTTCCCCGGTGGAAAACCTAAAGGAACAGCTTTACCACTGACTGTTACAAAGCGCTGACACCGGAGTCTCCTTCCATAAATGTTCAATACACCTTCTCCTTACAGAAAGCGTCCCCATAGCAACCACTATACACTTTTCTTTGTTAAATAACAATAGAAATTTTTTTTTTCATTGTTAAGGATTAAATGAGGTGAGCGTTCGCCGTAGATGTCCCTGTGAATGAGTTGTTACTATAGAAACGATAATGGACCAATAATTAAATTAATAATTTTGTTGTCATTGCACTTGTAACAATATTCTATAAAAACGCAGACACAACAGTCTGCTCCAGTCGGCCCACAATCTATATCATTTCTCATTCAAGAGTTTGTTTAAAAATCTGGAGCGACGGCACCAAACAAAAGATCACGGCCCGTTGGGAGCGGCATAAATGATTCATACGGCTAAAAGCAGCCGACAGCTGGGACCTTTAAAGGATTCCTCTAAAATTACCAGAGATTTTTGGCCTTTGGTTTAAAACAAGAGCATCGATTGCATTACCAAGCACTGTTTTTATTCCATTAGTTATGAAAAGACTAATCTAATTTTGCCAATAACAAGATTGCACCATTGTGCATTAATATAATATAATATAACCCAGGCACCACTGCTGTACTCAGACCAGCACCACACACACACACACACACACACATCGTCAGTGTTACTGCTGAATGAACCACCAACCAAATAATATCTGCTCAATGGTGCTCCATTGATGGATGTGGTAGAGGGGCGCCAATACTTTGTGCAGAGCACCAGATGGGCTACAGTCAGTAATTGTGCACCTACAAAGTCACCTATATGGAAGGTGTACATAATAAAAGGACCAATGAGTGTAGATCTTTACAGGAGTCCATGATACTTGTTATTTCAGTTTTGGCTAATTAAGTACATTTACCATCTCAGTAGCAACACAAGCTAAAACATGCTACATGCTAAATGCTGTAAACACTGCATGCTAATATGGTTGTTCTAAACAATTCTGAACACTACAGCTAGCGTTGACTAGCATGAACAAATTGTCAGAGACAGCGGGTGAAAAAGCCGGCACTACCTCCGTCAGTTACAAAGACTATGCTGACGCTAATGCTAACACAGCACATAAAGGGCTATTGGAGATCCATTTATATCGATCTTTATTATATCGATGTTGTGCATTTTTAAAAAGAATGCTACGCTGCTTTCTGACATGTGCCTGGTTTCGTCCTTACCGCTTTTTAAAAGTGTAGTCCGTTAAAAACGATTTACAGAATAGCACACGGCTGAAACGGAAATCTATCATAACGCACTTTTCCTGAACTTTTTGGTCTTGTGACACATAATTGTGTCATTTATGGCATATATATTATTTTCACATATTTTTAAATGGCGTATCAATTTAAAAATTAATTATAAAAATAAATAAATAAAATAAACAAAAGTATGTGTCTTGAAAGTGACATTAGGCTACATGTAATGTACATTTCAGCGCTTTTTGGCTAATGTCACGCAGAGAGCAGGTATGTTGCATTGTTTTTGTTAATTCGGGGAATTAAACTCCCTATTGCACAAATAACAGCCGACCCTTTTTGTAGAGATGATTTAGTGATCATTATATTACACTTTTACACTTTTATAAGGTTGGAATTGTTATTTAAGAGCATTTCCAAATGCGGCATACGCTAAGTTCATGCTAATTAACAAATACAGCTATGCTAGTTATAAGTGGCTGATTAGTTGTAATTAATGCATTTTGTTGGTCTTCGGTTTATATAGTTTCAACATAACCCCACCCCTCCACATAACCCTGCCCCCAAAATAACCACCCTCAACATAACCTCTCAAATTAACCCTGCCCCAACACAGCCCTTCCCCCCAACATAACCCTTCCCCCAACATAACCCTGCCCCCAACATAACCACCCTCAATATAACCCCTCAAATTAACCCTGCTCCAACACAGCCCTGCCCCCAACATAACCCCTCAAATTAACCCTGCCCCAACATAACCCTTCCCCCAACATAACCCTTCCCCAACATAACCACCCTCAACATAACCACCCTCAACATAACCACCCTCAACATAACCCTGCGCCCAACACAGCCCTGCCCCCAACATAACCACCCCCAACATATTCCTGCCCCAACATAACCCTGCCCCAACATAACCCTGCGCCCAACATAACCACCCTCAACATAACCCTGCCCTAACATAACCCTGCGCCCAACATAACCACCCTCAACATAACCCTGCCCCAACATAACCCTGCCCCAACATAACCCTGCGCCCAACATAACCACCCTTAACATAACCCTAACCCTAACCCTAACCCTAACCCTAACACTAACCCTAACCCTAACGCTAACCCTAACACTAACCCTAACCCTAACCCTAACCCTAACCCTAACCCTAACCCTAAC
>JAOUQW010000031.1:7358758-7374319 GCA_028565825.1 Olivaichthys viedmensis | reverse complement strand
CTACGGTATGATCAGTACTGCATTGTGCATGATCAGTACTGTAGTGTGTGTGTGTGTGTGTGTGTGTGTGCACGCCTGCACATTGGGGGTGATGGTGGTGGTGGTGGGGGGGGTGTCTGTGAAAAAGTGATAGAGACAGGATTAGAGAGAGCATAACAGATCAGACTGTTGAGTCGTTTCTGTGAAGGGCCAGCTCAGGGTCACCTTCATTGGTGTTTCAATCCCTTTGTGTCTGCTTCCTCACTGTATTTCTGAGCTCTGTGATTTCAAACCATCACTGAGAACGATTCTCAGCCAGTGCTGTTACCCCACATGCCAATCACATACCATCCAGCCCTAAAGCTTGCCTGGTATACCTCATGCATGCATGCAGCCTTATAGTCTGAAGCCTCGCCAGTGTAGAATGTGCATCCAAATCATTGCACTGATGCCGGCACAGAACAAGTAGAGCAGTCACGAAAGCCTGAAAGAGTAGATTTGAATTTCCCCCCTTTGTCGTTTGGGAAGGGAGTTCACACAAGCCCTGGGCTTGAACCTTTGGCATTCTATGCTATAAATAAATGCTCTACCAAGCCCCTAAAAGCAGGCCTGCTCCTAAGCCTGGCTGTAAAAGAACTTGTCTTGGTCTCTAGACGTGAATGATCCACAGCATTGACCTATATGCCAACTTTACACCTGAAAGATGGTAAAATGATTCATTGAGGCCTGTATACAGTAAAAATTAATGATCGAGAATGTAGTTGCCAAGCCAAGAAGAGCAGCTCTAGTTTATATATATATATATATATATTGACACCTCTAATGGATGCTCAGTATAAACTCTTTATCCTAACGGCCTCTTCTAAAAGTGCTACTCTTTTCAGCTCAATAGTGAATAAAGACCATGGTGTTTAATAACATTTTCTTTCCCACAACAGTCCATAAAGCATAGCTTTCTTTGGATGAAATTACATACTTACACATTTTGCTTTGGTATAGAAAAGTTAAAAAGGTAAACAATCTATGAAAAGATGTACAGCGTATTAATAATGCTTATAATATATGTAATTATGCTCAATATGTTATTTTTTATGCAGATATGAGCATTCATCAGTGCTTGACTAGCACTCAGTACTGTGGGTTTGTCTAACCTAACTAATATGTCCCTGATCTATTTTTATATTACATTAAAATTCAGTAACAGAATTGTGTTTTAGAAATTGTATGTTAGATTTGCTGCAGTGGCAGAGGGTAGTTAGCCTCAGACACAATTCCCATATAACAGTCTTACCTCAGCCCTGAGGCTGGCCAGACAGTGTGACCCATAGATTATTCATCAGCCATATCTCTCTGTTTCACGGGCACTGTCCCCCCTCTTTCTCTCTCTCTTTCTCTCATTTCTTCCTGCTTCAGTGGAAAGTAAACGTCATTTGATTAGCACAATTTATTATAGTAATGCATCAAGATGACGGCCCTGTCCTCACCAGAGCAGATCATCCATTAATGTCTATGAAGAAAATGGAGGGGAAAAAAAGGTGCATATTAATATGTATTGCGCGTGTGTGTGGGTGTGTGTGTGTGCGCTGGATCTTTCCGTCAAAGTGAAATGTAGGGCTGATGGGCTGCTGCTGCGCTGCGCTCTGGCTCTGAGATAGGGACGATGGTTACTGACCTGTATCCTCCTCTGGGGCAAGGCCACGGGGCTTTAGATTGTGTATGTGGTCGGGTGTGTGTGTGTGTGTGTGGGCATGAAAAGGGGAGACAGCAGAAATGCATTAAGAGACCAACAAATACACTACAATTTATTTATACAGTAACAAAATGAGTAATGTCTGACAGAATAAGAACAGCATCTTGAGTGCACTCAAGCCTACAAACACTTGAAGAAAAAGTTTCTATATCTATTTATACAACAAGCACCTCTCAAATGGATCCTCTCTTATTAAGGAATGCTTTTATACATCGCACCAGTCTAAAAAGCAAATATCAACAAATTACAAAGCACTTCTGTAAGTCTCTCTGTAAAGTGTAAATGTTAATTATTCCCAACATTCAAAGACAAAAGATTTCCCACTTGACCTCAATCCCCCTTTTCATCTCTCTTCTTCAGAGAATCAAAAAGATGTTGAGATTCTTAAACAATATTCACAAATGGACAGTGCAGTTGTATTTGAGAACTTGCCTATTGTTAGCTTATTATTCAGTTATTCATCTCAAAGCATATTATTTAGTAACTATTATGAATTATTCAGTAACTACAGTGAAACTGTCATGCGCACGGCTGTGCGCGGGACATAGCGTGGCGGTAGCCATGGCGACGGCAGCCACGTGCGCGGCCACACACCCTTGTTTATGTTTTGTTTCCTTGTCTTTGTCCCGTGATGCATGTCGTTTGTTAGTGATTATTAAGTGTTTAAATACCCGCTTGTGTCTGTCCTGTGTTGTATCCTGTTGTTTGTGTGTTCGTCACGCCTGTCACCGCGTGCTTTAGTTTTTGTCAGTTTCGCCCAGTCTGAGCTAAAATAAAGATGTTGTTTAGCGAAAGCGGCTACGCGCTTGTGTCCGCACCCCCGCACCTGCACTTCGTGACACAGGGTGGCGTTTGCTAAAAACGCAGGTGTGTTCTGAACTTGAACTTAAGTCCATTTTTATTCATTCATTCATCTTTATTAACTGCTTTATCTTGGTCAGGGTTGCGGTGGATCAGGAGCCTATCCTTGGAATACACCCTGGATGGGACGCCAGTCCATCGCAGGGCATCACACACACACACATTCGCCCACTCATTCACCTCTAAGGGCATTTTAGAGTCGCCAATCCACCTACAAGCATGTTTTTTGGCAATGGGAGGAAACTGGAAACCCAGAGGAAACCCACACAGACAGGGAGAACATGGAAATGTCACGATCTCCCGGCTGCGAGCTCCAGTTTTATGTGCGCATTGCAGTTCCCGGCGAGCTGCGCACTTCTGTGTGTGTCATGTCTTTCATGTAGTCATGTGCTTTTGTTTGTTTGCTCACGTGTCTCAGTTTTTGTTCTGTTCACGCCCCCCGGTTTCCAATAGGTTGTTCATTAATTGATTGCAATTGTCCAATTAATCAGTTTGTGATGATGATTCTTGGATTGTACCTAAAAATAAACACACCGATCACACGCACTTGTGTCCTACCTCTTGTCCTGTGCTCCACACATTACAGAAGACATCACCTCCAAAGGATGCAGCGATTCGGTGTGTGGAGCCCGCGACATCCCGGGAGAGTTCGCTTAGAAACAGATTTGGTGGATTACCGGCGCATTTTTGCGGCTCCGCTGAGCAGTCTGCCAGGCTCACTGGGCACCGAGGATTTGGATGAAGGGGACTACATCACGTCGATGGAGCTGACTGCACTCCTTCAGGCAGGCGATCGAGCGATGAGCTGAGGGACGTTCACTAGGTCGGAAACGAAAACGAAAGTTCCAGTTCCAGTGCCACCTGTTCCTGTCAAGTCTGCTCCATCCCAGCCTGACCGAAGTAAGTCTGCTCCAGTCAAGCCTGATCCAGCAAAACCCGTTTCGGTGGAGCTGATTCGTGGGAAAACCAGTCCAGTAAAGCCTATCGCCATGGAGGCAACGAGCTGGATCGAGCTGGCCCGAGAGATCAAGGAGCTCCAGCAGCGGAGCAGCTTCCTTGCCGCTGCCGCCCAGGCATCAATCGCCTCACCAGGACAGCACGTTCACAGCGCTGATGCAGTGGGCTGGGCCGAACTGTGCTGAGAGGTCGAGGAGTGGCAGGATCGGATCGACTTCCTTACGGCCACCCTGGCATTGCTCCTTACGCCGCGGCAGCTTGCCCCCTCCTGTCACGCCTCCCAGCCCGCCATCGCACCGCTCGTGGCACCGCCAGTCCAGCATACCTACCTCCCTGGTAAGAGGGAGAAAAAGCCGCTGAATTTTTTTTGGGGGGGGCCAATGGGAGGCCGCAGAGACTGTCCCCGAGGCCGCCGAGACCAGCGCTGAGGCTCCTGCTCTTCCCGAGACCAGCGCGGTGGTTCCTGATCCGCCAGAAACCAGCGCCGTGGTTCCTGCTCTTCCTGAGACCAGCACGGTGGTTCCTGCTCTTACCGAGACCAGCGCCATGGTTCCTGATCTGCCGGAGATCTGCGGCAAGAAAATCATGGCTCCCACCATCTGTGGAGAGGAGCTCCTGGTGCCCAGCTTGGAGGTGAGTAAACATGTTTATTCCCTCTTGTCTATAGTCTGCACCTCAGATTGGGTACCTCTCTCTCCACCCGGTGAGGTGTGCGTCGCACCGCCACCAGCCTTCGCGAATGACGTCGTCACGCCACCACCAGCCTTTACGGATGACATCGTCGTCGCGCCGCCTGCCTCTGCGGATGATGTCATCATGCCGCCACCAGCCTTCGCGGATGACGGCATCGCGCTGCCACCTGCCTCCGCTGATGACATCGTCGCGCCACCGCCTGCCTCCGCTGATGACGTCGTCACGCCGCACACCATCATCGTGGAGGTTGTTGTCACCACACCTCCTGATGCCGCTGTGGGCATCCCTCCGCCCTCTGATGCCTCTGTGGGCATCTCTCCGCCCTCTGACGCCGCTGGGGGCGTCCCTCTGCCCTCTGACGCTGTGGTGGGCGTCTCTCCACTTCTTGATGCCTGGAAAGACATAGTCGCACCTCACGTGCAACCGCAGCCCGGTTTCCTATTGGTTGTTCATTAATTGAGTGCAATTGTCCAATTAATCAGTTTGTGTATAAATACTCGCTGGTTTCAGTTTATCATTGTGAAGTCTTGTCGTGTTTCTAAACCGTCAATTCTGATCGTGTTTCCAAGTTCCTGGTTTTCCGTGTCTTCTGTCTCTAGTTCCTGGTTTTCTGTGACTCCCTTTTTGTTTGTTAGGTAATCCTTTATTGTTTTTGACTTCCTGGTTTTGACCCGTGCCTGTGTCCTGATTGCCGATATGGATTTACCTGCTCTACGTTTGTCTGCCTGTGTTTTGACCCCTGCTCTGTTCAACGACGATGATTCATGGATTGAACCTTATAATAAAAATAATAATAAATATACTGATTATATATACACACCGATTATACGCACTTGCGTCCTGCCTCTTCTCCCGTGCTACACACGTTACAGCGTGACAATATTGAGTGAAATTAAATCAATTGCAATTGCGTTTATTTAACGAAGGCTTTATATTTCGTAATATATTATCATTTTTTATACCGACAAAATCTTCTTCCCTTTCGCTCTTCTTTCTGATGAAAGCGTTCTTTAACTGACAATTTCACCTAGTCGACCAATCAAAATGCTCACGCAAAAAATGCGGATGGGAGCACAGCTCGATATAAAAGAAACGCTGTGTGGTGGTTGTTTTTTTCAGCTTTTTGTAACTTGGCACAAATGGTGTTTATTTTGTGTGGTAAATAGCAACATAGACTAGCTAGCTAACATAAGCTAATTAGTTACATACCTAGCTAGCTAAATGAACTCCTCTGTAAAGATAAGTTTAAAGTTAAGAATACACTAGTTTTAAAAAGACCAACGCTGTGTACTGTGAGCAAATCTAATATTTGTTCTTGCGTTCGTTTTGGTGGAGTGTAAAAATTATGGCTAGTATGACCTAGCCGGCTAGCATTGCTAGCCACATTCCTCATATATTTATTTTCATTTAGTGGCGCGATGAAAGTGCTGCGTTGTCAGTCGTTGCTCTTCAGCAAAGACAAAGGTTATTTATCCACGGACTATAGCTAGTTTAAAAGATCCAGTGTTGAGAAACTGGGATTATGAAATCATACTTATAGTCGTTGTTTTTGTTCATTCGTGAAGCGGCAGTAATGAATGGGATAAGGATGCTAAAATGCAAGTGATGCATTTGGAAAGGAAGTTAAAATGAAGTTGAATGGCTTAATTATGCTCAATAAAGCGGTCAGTGTGTGGAATTGTGCTTCTTTCATTGTAAATAAAAACGTTATTGTACTTAGTTTGAAATGTAAAGTTGATGAACCTGTAGTATAATAAGGATGTCTTAAAGAAGTCTGCAATCGACGTTCAAAAAGACGTCTATAAATATGCCATAAAAACTCATTTTGAACCTTGTAACGATGTCCTGACGACGTCAGCGGTGGACATTTAGGAGACGTCTAAAAATACATTTCATTCCGTCATCGGACAAAGACGTTTAAAGGACGTTTAAAGGACGTCTTTTGGACGTGTCTTTGCTCAGTGGGCAAACTGTATGCTGGTGCCATTGTTGTATACATTAACTACAATTGAATCGAAATATAATGAAGTATTTATTGGTGTTTTTATTGATAAATTGATAGGTTTATTTTGTACTTTTAGTGGTCCGAACATAAAAAGAAACAAAAAGTTTTTTTCTCCAAAAAAAAAAACCACACATTTGAAACACATTTTTCAAAACTCTACACATATTTTCCAAATCGTTATAAATTTAGTGAGCAGAATGAAACCCTGGCTCCAAAACGTTTAACACTTTCCTCAAAATTCAATATTCGCATGAAAATACCACACAAAAAAATGTACGTGGCCACGAAATATAATCATACTCCAACCAAAATGAATGAATTAATGAATGAATGGATGAAAGAAAATTTAATTCCAGTAACATAAAAATGACCCTATTATGACAGCATGGCAGACAAAAAATTAAATTGGTCCAGTTATAAAGAAAATAACTAAGCAGGAGCCTTCCTCTCGTTTCTATGCAGCAAGAGAATTTTGTCTACATCACATGCAATGTTCTGTAACAGTGCTGGTAAAAAAAAATCTTCTTCCTCTCTCATACACAAATTACAGCTGGTGGCATGGACAACTGACGTAACTTGAATTTCATTTGAGATTTGTTTGTCTGTTTGGGAGAAAGTCTTCCTCTACACTTCCTCATCCTCTGTCACTCCATCCACCTCTAACTCCAACTCTATCCTTTCTCCTTCAACCAACCTTCTCCATCATACAGCATGGCGGTTGCCGTGCGCGACCACGCGTTTCTGTTGTACATGTTTAGTTGTCCCCGTCACGTGAGTTATGTTAAATGTTTCCAGCTGTTCCTCGACTGTCTCCTCTTGATTTCTATGTGTTTAAATACCCGCCTGTTTCCGTCCTGTGTTGTCTTCAGGTTTGTGTGTTAAGCATGCCTGTCACGGCATTTAGTGTTGGTTCTGTAGTGTGTATCAATAAATGCTCTATGTTGAAAGTGGCTTCGCACTTGTGCCCACTCTCCGCCGCTACGATCGTGACACAGGCTTTCATTAGTGTGTTTTATTTATTTGTGTGTATATTGCCATCATCGTCAGGGTGGCAGGTTTCGGAATTTTACAGACTATATTATTAGGTGGCATTTTCGGCATAAAAAAAAAAAAATCCATAAATCCATTATACTTTTTTAGACCTAGGTTTACATCTGCCTCTTTGCATTACACGGTCTATAAAAAATGACCTTTTGACTTTTTTGTTATTCTGTATCAGTGTAGAGAAAAGCTCTGTAGCGTTTGTCCCGATTAGGCCGGAGTTCTGTTTCTGCTTTGGTATTTTATGCATTTTTCTGTCTTACGATTCCCAAAAGATGGCATGAGAGTTGATAATGAAACTCATGTTTAGAGATGAAGTGCTGTGTGAAGTGCTTTACAGAAAAAGGGCAAAGTAATTTTTAATGAACGCGAACTCCAGTGAAACGTGTTTAGGGTTTAGCGCTGATGGCTTAGGTAAAAGACAAGTGAGCTTTAATTATTAAGAAGCATATACCAATATGTAAGCATTCGTGAAAAAACTGCACTGCCTCTCGTGGGCCGTTTTTAAAACTGACCTGGGACAGATTGGTTTGTTGTAATGAGCTGCTATAGATGCTTTGCTTTAGATTTTTGAAGCCATGAAATTGCGTGGGGTGTCAAAAACAAAACCACCTACACTGCAACTTCTGGAAGACGGGTGTGCGTATTTAGGAACACGATTAACAAAGGCCCCCCAAGTCACTTTGTCACAGGAGATTTCTCATTTCTGCTGAAAAGCCATAAGGAGCCTTCTGTCCTTCTTACAACTGAAGTATCGTTTGCCAACACAGCACTGTGTATACACACTCTTGCCCAGGTGTGTGTTAGGATTGCTTGTTTTATCAATTAATCAGTCAGTTGATATCCTAATCATGGACACTTCAAATTATCGTCACTGCCTTTCCGTTTCATCTGAGATTTTGCCCTTTAATGATCTATTCAGATTGATTATGTGATCAATGATTATTATTCTTGAGTATAGTATATTTCTAGACATATACGTTTTATTTTTTATTTAAAAAAGGACTTTCCCCTTTTTAATGATCAGGTCTATTAGGCCTTTCCGACTTTGGCGTCTTTCCAACTCTGCTAGAGAGGATGTCTTTAAAATGATCAAAAGTTTATCATTACATGTCATTTTGTCTGACAAAACCGCGCCGACTTACGTCCAACCCAATAAATTAACCTCATAACCTCATCTCATACAGAGACTTTCTGACATACACACACACACAGGTGGAAAGTTCTTAAGTAATTGAACTTTGTTACTATACTTAAGTATAGGTTTCGTGCATTTGTATTTTACCTGAGTATAACTGAATATTAATACTTGTACTTAATTACATTTCCACTAAAAAGCCCATACTTTCCTTCCAAGTACTTGTTACAAATCTCAAAGGCCATTACTTCACCAATCCAATCACGTTTCTGTGTATTTGAACTTTATTTATGAACTAGATTTAAAACATCCAATCAAATCGATACCAATTTATACGGATACCACAACTTTGCGCAAGGACTGTCACTTAGTCTCACTTGCTCTTTATACGTTAACGTTACTTTAATGAGAAAAACGGTTCTGATCTCATGAAAAAGTTCAAACTGACGAGAATGATGTGGCTGGATTTTATACCAATGATTTCAGAAGAAAAAGGTAAGAATGCTAACCCCGCCCCTAACCCTAACCTGTGAGACCATGTTGAAAACATGTCCTGACTTCTAATTTCAGTTAAAATAATTGACTTCTTACTTGTAAATACTTCGGTACAACTTTTTACTTGAGTATAATTTTTGACTTTCACTCTTAATTTTGAAAGGTTTGGACACAGTACCCATACGTCCATTTAAGTATAATTGTTCTGTGCTTTTTCCATCTCTGCAGGTAAGGCTGAAGGTCATGAACAGAGATGTGTTCTTATCCAAGAACCGTTAGGTTTTGCTGATCTAAGCGGGAAAGCTTGCAAGCGATTGTGCTTATCTTAGTGTCACGTGAACAGCAGCATGCTACCAGCAATAACGTATGATGATGCTGACACAAGTCCCTAATGCTAAGCCTGCCCAAGTCCCCTTGCACTTGAATTGCTGCCCAACCAGAACATGTACAGGCCAATATGTAGTATTTTTTAAGTACAATTTCACAGATTATTTATATTATTGTAAACCGTGATAACAGTTTAGACGATTAGTGTGATATGGAAATGCAATATTGGAACATACAGTACCTAGTGGGAAATAACACTGTCCCATCCTTAATTGTGAAATGGGAATTTTCTGTCATTATGGTGCGTTTTCATTTTACAGAAAACACGTGATTCGGCAAGCTGTTTGCTTTTGCCATACCTTTACTATCGACACTGTGATTACACCTTTTTTCTGACTTTGCTAACTTATGTTTTGCACGTTAAAAGGAACTGCGTTGGCTGAATTCATTTGCCACACCAGTCAACGTATGCCATTTAGATTACTTGTGTGGAGTGTTGTTTGAATATCTAATGCTGGCTATCTGCTAACATCAGTTGCTTAATTTACCTTGCGTGCTAGGTACAACGTGGACAGACCCCCCTCACTTTAAGTTCGTAATTCGAATTTCGCGAACCTCGGAAGCGCGAGCCACTAAGAAACAAGAGAGCGGGCTGTGGTTTCTTCTTTCTGAAAAGAAAAACAGAAAAGGAGGAAATGCTAATTATTAAGGAGATGCTGACCACAATGTTAGCCCTGCTAACAATGAAGCAGCCATTAGCATACAAAACCAACCCTCACAAAATGACCAATTCGTGACACAGTGAAGAAAATGACACCATACAAAAAGTGGAGGCAAGATGTTTTCTTTCTTTTCTTTTTAACTCCTTCAAAATGCGTGATAAAGAGAACAGGGAAATGTGGTAAATTGTAAAATAAATAAATAAATAAATAAATAAATAAATAAATAAATAAATAAATGAGTAAAATATGTCTCCTTTAAGCATTACTTCTGAAAACACAGCATCACAGGGCCCTTCTGGAGATGGAAGGCTAACGCTAGCTGTTTAGGTTTGGCGATTCGGCCTGTGTGTGTGTGTGTGTGTGTGTGTGTGTGTGTGTGTGTTTGGTAGTGTTTTTATTGTGTATGAAATGTGAGTGTGAAGCTCTGCGACAGGCAGAGGGTCGAGGTGACGGTTGGAGGCCGCAGAGGCGCTTTTGGAAAGATTGCGAAGAAAGAGAGGATTAAACAGACAGAAACTAGAAAGAGAAAGGAAAGGCTGGAGAGAAAAGAGAAAAATAAACCCACACAAATGCCACACATTTTGTTGTCACAGCAACACTCAATCCCTCCATATCTCTTCTTCTGCAACCATTTTGCTCTCTCCGTCTGTCTCGATTCTTGGCCTTCTTTCCTTCTCTCTCTCTCTCTCTCTCCGTATCCCCAGCTCGCAGCACTTAAGCCATTAACGTTCCTTCAATTCAAGATTTATAACCTACAAAAACAGTCTGATCAAACATGAGACCTTCGTAATGGTGTGTGTGTGTGATGCATAAATGTATCGACAGTGATGCTAATGTGAATCCAGATCGGACTGAGACACACAGATGTTTAGCAACCTCCATATCCCCTTATAGAGCCACACACACACACACACACACACACACACACACACACACACACACACACGGCGTTCTCCACAGAGCACCTCTCTCGTTGGCTGCTAATGGAGGCTTGGCGTGTTGGCGTTTTCCCCTCGCTGCTCTCTGCGCTTGAAAGCGTAAAGCTGAGATTTAATATCAGACTCAGGTATCAGGATAACAGAAGGAGGGTGTGTACTGAAGTGCCGAAATCATATTTCAGATCTTCAGCGAAGCATTACGATCTTCCAGGAAACGTCAGCGTTAACCTTTATGTTAAATTGCTATATTTATCATCACTTTATTAAATGATTAATCCAGTGTTTTTTAATCTAATCTCTATTTAGAACTTTTAAAGCGCATGTGTAATTACCACGGAGAGAAATTTCGACATGCTTCCCTGTACTGAGAAAACAACAGAAAACCTGTTTACTCAAAGGGGCACTTGTTGAACCCAGTCACGTTTATGCGAAACACACGTTTATGTATCGCGCTTTCATGAATTCTTCAGTCAAAGGCATTTGTAATTTAAGCTCTTAAATTATATATTTTTTTTTTTATATCTTTACAATTGCTCCTTTCAGGGATGGGACTACTTTTTCAGGTGGAAGAATTTGTGGTTCTGTGTCGCCACCACAAAACCTTCTTCGGCAAAGTGTAAGTAAGCAGAATTACTTTTCACTGTTTTGCACCAATGTTGGAAAGTTTGATAAAGGTCTCATTCTGTCTCATTCTAAGATAAATAGTCATGTATTGTGAAGGTTTATGGACAAAATTTAACAACTGCCCTTAGACTTCCATTACAAGGGCGTTTCCAGTAAACAGGCTTTTCGTTTCTTTTTTCAGTACATGGAAATGTGTCGAAATTCTTGTTCGTGGTAATCACACATACGTTTGAAATGCAGTGGATAGAGATTACGTTAAAAAAACAAAACGCTAGAGTATTCCTTTAATATCAAAACCCCACTATCTGGCGTCACCCTCGAAAAAGGATGCGGTTCATTTTTCGATTCTGGTCCCTCTCAGGGTTTCTTCCTTATGCCGTCTCAGGGAGATTTTCCTCGCCACTGTCATCCCTGACTTGCTTATTAGGGATCTAGACCAGGATTTCTGTAAAGCTGTGTGTGACGATGTCTGTTGTAAGAAAATGTGCTCTACGAAGAGAATTGAATAAAGGTAGAACAAGGTGAAAAATTCAGAGAATGAGAACTGCACAACCCAATAGAATGATTTTAGATATATCAGAATATCTGATTACAATTTCAGATTTTCAAATAAAGCAACATTAAATGCCACATAACACTGCAGCGACAGTGTGAGTATTAAATTATTTGGTTACGGAACCTTCTAGAACAATTAGACTTCAGTAGTTTTTAAAACATGTGTGTGTCACTGTGTCTCGCTTGTATCTGGACACCATCTCTGTTGACTGAAATTACCCAATTGTATTATGTTTCTTTGGAATACTTGATCTTTGTTATATCAACTGCATTAACACTCACAGTATTATCTTTTTTTTTTTTTACTATATAGCAGCGTGTTAGAAGCTTTTTTATCTAATGTAAATATAATTTACATTTACAATAAGGACCAAACGTCTGAGTCCACCAGAATGAACTAAATAAAGCAAAAAGTGTGCAAACAGAATATTCAGATATATTTTAATTTTACACAAGATTATGTATATAGTCATTTTTGAGAACTGAAGAAAATAAAAACAGGTCTTGGTAGTGGGCTCAGACGTCTTCCACCCTACTGTACATTTAAGATGCATTTCAAGAGAGAAGACAGACGCACGTCTTGCTGAAACAAAGCGAGGCATTGCTTTCAGAATCAATGGAGCGGAAGCAAGAAAAAGGAGAATGAATATTGCTGCATGTGTATGTGTTCTCTGTTCCATATTGTTGACTCGCAGGCATCTCTGATATGAGACCATGAAACCTTATTATAGTGCTACTGGATCTGTGGCAGACAAAAATGAGTTTCCTCTCTCACTTTTTCTTCCCCAATACGTTCCCTCCATCTGTTCTCTTGCGCTCTTTTAATTTACTTCTTGTCCCAGTTTGTTTCTCTTCCCTCTTCTTTGTCTTTTCGTTCTTTCCCTCTCTCTTCCCGGCTGCGCTAAACATTCGTCCTTCTTGTTGCTTTATCAGTTCTCAAGGAGGTTGGGAACATTGTTCTTGTGTGCTTTCATTCATTCTCTTCATCTTTCATTTCCTCTGTTCTCAATCTCTCTGATTTTCATGCGTCTGTGTGTGTGTGTGTGTGAGGTGTTTTACACAGTGGAACACCCATGGCAGTTTTGTCTTTAATCCTCATCTATATGAATGTGGCTGCCTCGTAGCTAAGCATGGAACGGTGCGCATACGCACACACACACACACACACACAGAGCTTCACCAAGATCTCACCAACTTAAGTGCAAAATATGTTAACTGTAACAACTAACACAGCTATATTGCCAAACAGCAGCTACTGAACACACATTAAAGGAATACACCAGCATTTTTCAGTCTAATCTCTATCCACCATATCTGTAGTGTATGTGTGATTATCACGGATTTAAGAATTAAGAATTTCAACATGTTTTCCTTTACTGAGAGAAGAACAGAAAACCTGTTAACTCACTTATAATGGAAGTCTAACGGCACTTGATGAAGTCCATCAATAGACATTTATAATATAATATAACATACATTTAAAACTACAACCATTACACTCTTAACAAAAAAGGCCTTAAGATGGGACACGCTTTCCTGAAATTTATGCGTGAACAGGCCGAAACTGAGGCAATGGTTAGGACGTTTGCAATGCATAACCGCAAAATCTTCCCTCTGGAAAAGTAGTTCCATCTCTGAAAGGACGAATTATACAGATATAGAGATTCACTTACAAATACATTTGACTTAAGAATTCATGAAAGTGTTCTACAAAAATACATGGTTTTACATGAACATGCCCCATTGTTATTGACTGCCCCATCAACTGCCCTTAGACTTTTATTATAAATGAGTTTCGAGTAAACAACTTTTCTCAGTGCAGGGAGAATTCTTGTCTGTGGTAATTGCATATATGCTACAAATGCTGTGAATAGAGTTGAGGTTGAAAAGCGCTAAAAGTATTCCTTTAATGCTACACAATCATACACACACACACACACACACACGTACAGCTGTATTTACTCATACACATTTCAAGGTTAGCCCAACTGCAATTTTGGCAGGATTTCTGCTTGGGGGAATCTGGTCCCTTATTTAAACACACACTCTCACACCACAGGGTGAATCCCGTCTCGCTGTGTGTGTTGACTCATTTATCACCAGCATCCCTGTTTCTCAGCCCAGCCCAAGAGGCTGATGGGAGATATGGCAAGCAGTCAGCGAGAGTGACATTCCAATCTACAACACCTAGCACAGAGGCTCTCTTTCACACACACACACACACACAGCATGACCCTAAGTATTATTCAACCCATCTCATACTCACACCCTGGGCTTATCCATCCTAAACCTGCCTCTTATTTAATTTTCTCTTGAACACATGGCAGGGAAGAAAGAAAAGAATCAGCATTGGGCTTTTCTAGCACTGTTTTCCTCATATGAAAAGTGGTTACAGTCCTCGTGTTAGATGTTGATGTTCATATTCATATATGGAGCCTGATAGTAAAGCCTTGTCCACTCTAACATGGATACATGGAACAGTCTTTCATCCACACTGAAATGGTTTTGAGCACCAAAAATGCATGTTTTTGAAAACTCTCTCCAGGGCCGGCTAATATTCAGTGATTAATAAGAAGGGAACACAAAATTTTGGGCTGGCATAATCAGAAAACCAAGTATAAACAAATGTACTACAAGAAAACAAAAAAACCCCTAAAAAAACAGCAATAAATGCCAAGCAGGAGGATGCACGTGCAGAGTGGTTAAGGGAATTGTGGGTCAGTGGAGGAAAGTAGCATCTCTGTACTCCACTGGCCGTGCTGTTCTCATTTGTATGTGTGTGTGTGTGTGTGTGTATACCCGTATTTATGAGACATTATAAGAGAGGGAACACTTTGCACATTTTGTCAGCAATTAAAGATGAATTACATTTATAACCATACACCACTTTGCCCACAAGCAAAGAGACTGGGAATTAGTGTGTATAATGTAGGCCAATCAACTACAACCCGGATGTGGAGTCATGAGTGTTGATGTAAAGCGTGAAGTTCTCTGAAATAAACATTTAAATTAAGGACACTAAACCCAACATTTAACTCCCTACTCTCGAGGTGTGCAAGTTTTTGAATGTACAAACAGTATATATAATTGTATGTATGTGTGAGAGAAAGAGAAAGAAAAGAATATGTGTATTGCAGGACATAACTTAGCAATTATTGTTCAAACACTACAGGATGAGCATACTGTAAATTTGCAATAACATATTTTAGGGTACAGTGGGGTCCAAAAGTCTGAGAGCACATTGAAAATCCACCACCATGTTTCACTGCTGTTTTGAACCACTGTGGTATCAATCTCTCTTCTGTTCATCTCCTTACATAAATCCTTCTGTTACTGCCATAAATCTCAAACTTGAATCCATCAGTAAATAGGACTTTTTGCCAGTAATCCACTGTAAACTGCTGGTATGTCTTAGCCCATGCCAAGCGTTTGGCCTTGTTTCCCTTCCTGAGAAGTGGTTTAGAGACTGCTACTCG
>JAOUQW010000031.1:7296342-7307847 GCA_028565825.1 Olivaichthys viedmensis | reverse complement strand
TTGCAGCCGGCACTACTGTCAGAGCTGCTGTTATAGAAAATTAATCACCACCTGACCACCAATCACAATCCACCACCTGACCACCATCCACAATTCACCACCAATCCCCATCCACAATCCACCACCTGACCACCAATCACAATCCACAATCCACCACCTGACCACCAATCACCAGCCACAATTCACCATCTGACCACCAATCAGAATCGAGGATTCAACAGCTATAACTGCAACTATAAACTACTACAACTATCATTTTTCTTTTATTCTTGTTCATTTCCACACTTCTACAGACTTTTTGGGGGTGGTTTTAGGACCAGAGTATCGTGTGTGTGTGAGGTTTAGGGTCAGTACTGACCAGATCATCCCTTCAAACAGGTTGTGGATGATGAGGTGGGACTGAGTGACCACGATGAGCAGAGTCACATGGGTCCAGCCGAACTGCAGAGGAATACAAGTGCATTATAACCGTATTATAACTATTATAACCATATTATGCTCAAACATAAAGCTCAGGTCAATGTGTGTTATTAGCGTTTTAATATTTAGAAACTACTTACCATGTAGAACTGCAGCCGGTACTGCTTCTTCACTAAACTCAGCACGAACATGCAGAACCCTGCAACACAGACACACACAGACACACACACAGTGATTAGAGTGAGAGAGAAAGAGAGATTAATGGCAATCCCAGCTGTGTGATGAATTATATTTGGATCAGCCACACTTTCACTAATTACAATCCTTTTGAGACGAGCTGTCCACAGAAAAAAACACCCTTCAACCCCAGCCGGCCTGCTACTGAACACACGAACACACACACGCACATCTCGTGATCTCCAGAACAACACGGACAAAGCAACAAAAGAACCAAGTTAAAATTTGCATGAAGAAAAAAAAAGAGATTTATAAAACCCAAAGAATAAATGAGCTAACATGAAAAGGGAATATTATGCTACATGTCAATATGTTCCACAATACCATGGCTAGTGAAAATACTTGTCTGTGATTGGCTGCCATTTGTGCATCAATTTCCTTATAAAGTGGATCCGGTTAAAAAACGTAGTCACTGTTCTAAATCAACGCTGATATCATGTAAGCATGTTGGAATATTAATATCGAATTTCAACATGATAAGAAATTAATCAACATTGAATTTATGTTGATTATTGCATACATTTATTGATTTTCAAAAATTGAGTGTTCGTCGCCGCCGCCTCGTCCGTTTCTTATATCAGGACACGTTGTTAGGCGTTATTTCTTACATATATTACATTTTTGTATGGGGGTCTCCACTAGTTTACATTTTCTGTCAGGATTTGATGTTTATATTTAATCATTGGTCACACGCTGGTTTTTTAGTTGTTTTTTTACCCACAGCAACTTACAGGAGATGCAGGTGAGGGTTAAAAGTCTGGTTTAAAGACACATATATTAAATAATATTTCACCAACGTAATAAAATATCTACATTTATTATTCAAATGGTCCATATTGTGTCTTGATGTACCGGTAATGGAATGATCAAATGCATAGAGCCGTTTAACTTTCACAGTGCAGCATCAGTCAGATGAAGCGGCTCAGTTCGGGCACAATAAGCTCAACCTGAGGCTGTTTCACTCGTATGTGAGTGAGGAGAGAGAGAGACATTGAGAGAAAGGCTCGGTAATGTAGGCTACAGGAGCAAACAAGACTTTGCAAAGAGCTAGAGAAACTGAGGTGTATATATACTCCAGATAATGACGAACAAATGAGACTACGTGGGAGAACTTGAGCGGCTCGGCTGTTGGCGGAGTAACTTGAGGATTGGAGTTCCCGGAGGCTGAGGTGGTTGTGACACATTAACAGTATAACAAATTGGTAACACTTTACTTAACCTCACTCGGCAAGCTACAATATGTCACATTATTATGTCATAGCGTTCTAACGTAGGTCAGCCTGAAAAGCCTATGTCACTTGATTCGGGTGTTATGTCAACCTGACATCAAAATTGAAGAAAGCAGTCTTTATGCCCGTTGGAATAAACCATTTATAAATGTTTATGTAGGTTTTACACAAGTTGTCATGAAGGCTATACTGGTATATAATCACACCCCTTAGTCTTCCAAACCGGCTTCATAAAATTGAATCACCGCTCACTTGACCATAAAATGACACACAGAGTTTATAGGACTTTAGAAAGTCTTTGAAGATAGTTTGATGATAAATGCAACATCAAAAGAGGATAAATTTGCACCACACACACACACTAATCTCTTGGACGGAGAGACATTGGCTAATTTTACGCCCGTCAGGAGATATTAGTCCCGTGTAACTGTCTCTGATTCAGAACCCAGACACATCGAAATAGAGAATACAGAGTGTACTTCCACTGCGACACTCATGAGATCCAAATGTCCTCGCAACAATGACTTGTGTGGTCTTTTTTTCCTCAGAATTAGGTCTTTGTCACATTATTATAAGAGTCAGTGCGCAAAGGCCTTTTCATACATACATACGAGTAAACATTGCAAAATATTCATAAATGATTTTTTCGCATCACAACCCTTCACAGAGAGCCCACTGCATATTTTTGCCATTATCTAAAAGAAACATTCGCCATTATCTGTCCACAAACAGCAGCAGTGACAATGAGTTTGTTCTACTTCTCCTAAACAAACAAATGAAAAAGAAAAGATGGCAATACTGGGTACATCCAATACCTAAAAATTTGCAGTTTTATAAGGAAATCGCGTGGTAGGCTCTTACTTGCTTCTATCTCTGCAGGTAAAATCCCAGACAGCCTTGATTTATGTTTTTATCTAAAAAAAATAAATAATAATTTTTAAGTAGTAATTTGCCTAATATGTAACATACAACAATTTCTCTACATTTCCATTTTTGGAAAATGAATGTTTGGAAATCTAAAGTTTGCTCTTTTCTACTGATACAGAAGACATGGGGGAAAAAAACATCAGAGAGACAAAATTTGTCATAATTGCGCTAATACTTTTGCACAGTATTATATATTTTATTATTGCCTTTTGAATTAATAAAATAGCTGAAATGATGTGAACCCATAACTTCACCTTGTATTGGCTTTTCCCCAATAAAGCACTGTTTGTCAGCACTGACACTGTAAGGAATCACTCAGACAGAGAGCTGGATCCAATCGCAGAGAGGTTTTTATTCACAAAAAAAGTTTAGGGCTTTTTTGAGGGGAGTCGGAGTCGCAAGTTCCTGGTGGACAGCCATACTCTTTGTCCAGGTTGGAGTGTGGGGGCCGGACGACGTCGGCGGTCTGTGTAGGCTTTCTGTCTCCGTACTGCCCTTTGGAGATGTACATTCCAGGTCTCCTCGCTCTTTGCTATGCAGTCGTTTACTGCAGGTACCTCGGCGGGTTCTCTGGTCCATGGAAACATGGGTGATTGGTAGCAGAGTACGCATTGAAACGGGGTCATACCAGTCGAGGCGTGAATCAGTGAGTTTTGTGCATACTCGGGCCATGGGAGATAGCGGCTCCAGGTGTGTTGTGAGCTACTGCAGTAGGTGTGCAGGAACTGTCCTATGTCCTGGTTGAGTCACTCGACTTGGTCATTAGCTTGCGGGTGGTATCCTGAGGTGAAACTGACGTTGACCTGGAGCATGTGGCAAAATGCCTGCCAGACATGGGAGATAAACTGGGGTCGGTTGCGTATGGGGAGAGGTTCGAGGAGGCCTGCGGGGAGTTGATGGTCATACTTGGACTGTGCACAAACAGGGCAAGAGGCCACATATTCGTTAACATCCTGGTGAAAAGTGGGCCACCAGAACTTGTTGCGCACTAACCACCCGGTCCTTTGTTGGCCCGGGTAGCCAGAGGTGAGGGAGGTGTGTATTGCATGAAGGACGTACACCTTGTCTGGAGGGCAAGATTTGGGTGCAGGTTCGGTGAGGCTGGCCTGCTGAATTTCCTCTATGATGTCCCACCTGATGGGTTCCAGGATGGCCATGGGAGAGATGATGTGTCCGGGGCTTTGGGGTAGGCTGGTGGTCTCGTGAAGTTGAGACAGGACGTCCGCTTTGCCATTTTTTTACCCTGGCCGGTAGGTTAATGTGAAGTGGAATCGGGTAAAGAAGAACGCCCAGCAAACCTGTTAGGAGTCCAGGCGTTTGGCTATTTTGAGGTACTCCAGATTTCGATGATCGTGAGTACCAAGAAGGGATTCTTGGCACCCTCCAGCCAGTGACGCCACTCTTCAAAAGTTAATTTGATGGCTATAAACTCCCGGTTCCCCACATCATAGTTACGTTCGGCTGGGGAGAGTTTCCTAGAAAAGTATGCACAGCGGTGCAACTTGGAGGGGGATCCTGTCCGCTATGAGAGCACGGCCCCCACGCCCATCTCAGAGGCATCCACCTCCACCACAAAGGGAAGAGCAGGGTCTGGATGATGGAGAATCGGTGCACTGACAAACCTTTGTTTCAGGGCTTCGAAGGCCTCTCCGGTCTGTTCTGACCATGGGAGACATCTGGATTTCGTCTTGGTGAGTTGAGTCAAAGGGGCCGCTACGGCGCTGGAATAACGGATGAAACGCTGGTAAAAGTTGGCGAACCGTAGGAAATGCTGGAGTTCCTTGACAGTGCTCACTTGAGGCCAACGAACCACGGCGGTGATCTTTCCCTCGTCCATGCATAACCCTTGATCGGACAGGATATAACCAAGGAAAGGGACCTCGGCCAAGTGAAACTCACACTTTTCTGCTTTTACATAGAGTTGGTGCTTTAACAGTCATTGGAGGACCATACGGACCTGGGGGACGTGTTCCTCCATCGTGTTAGAATATATTAAGATGTCGTCAATGTAGGCCACCACCCACCGGCCGAGCATGTTCCGCAGGATCTCATTGATGAAGGCCTGGAAGACGAAGGGGGCGTTCGCAAGTCCATAGGGCATGACCCGATATTCATAGTGCCCCCTTGTGGTCAAGAAGGCCGTCTTCCATTCGTCCCCTTTCCTGATTCTGATTAGATTATAAGCGCTCCGTAGGTCCAGTTTGGTGAAGACCTTGGCATTGCGTAGTTGTTTGATGGTGGCAGGGATCAAGGGTATAAGGTAACGGTATTTCACCGTGATGGCATTGAGGCCGCGATAATCTATGCAGGGTTGAAGCCCACCACTACGTTTCTCCACAAAGAAAAAGCCTGCCGCGGTGGGAGACGTAGAAGGCCTGATGAAGCCTTGTTGGAGGGCCTGCTCGATATAGTCCTCCATGGCAGCCTGCTTGGGCTCCGAAAGTGGGCAAATGCGGCTTCATGGAGGTATGGAGTCGGAGAAGAGTTTATTTGCACAGTCCCAGGGCCTGTGAGGAGGCAGCTGTGATGCTTTAGCCCTGCTGAACATCTCAGCCAAATCCTGATATGGCATGGGGATGTTAGGCTCCAGCTCTGGTGAGGGACTCTCCACTGTGGTCGTTCGGCAGCAGAACCACCTTCAGACGTCCGCCTTGCCACCAAGCTGAAGGTATATAATGCTGCGGACCTCACCTCCCTCCTATATGGCTGCGAAACCTGGACTCTATACCGCAGGCACATCAAGCAGCTAGAGCAATTCCACTTGCACTCCCTTCAGTCGATCATGTGACTATGATGGCAGGACCGCATCTCCAAGCAGGAAGTCCTTGATAGAGCTGGCACAACAAGCATCGAAGTGAAGATCCTACAGGCCCAGCTCCAATGGTCTGGTCATGTCTTCCACATGGGTGAGTCCAGGATTCACAGGCAGTTGTTCTATGGTGAGCTCGCACAGGGCAGACGCAGCCAGGGACGCCCCAAAAAAAGGTATAAGGACAACCTCAAGTCCTACGTCAAGTGGGCCAATCTTGAGATCTTGAGGCAACTTGAGGCCACTGCTGCAAACAGGACCCTCTGGCGCACCGACACTGAAAGCTGCATCCCAATTTCAAGCTGACCGCCGCCACCGCCTCGAGGTTGTACGCAATCGGCGATTGAAGGCTTGGGCTCTGAAGCCACATACGGTCTCACCGATGACGGCACAACGAACTGTCTTCCTCGGCTCCTGAGAGATTACCAAGAAGAAGAAGAAGAATAAGGAGCTTTAGAATATAAAACAAAGACAATGATCCGAAACTCGACATATGGGAAGGGATTGCTGAACGATTTGGCAAATTGGTGGGTCTTTTATGTAAACTAGCTGTCAATATTTTTTCCTTGGCCTACTGTAGAGTTTAAGCCGATGGACTTCACTGTACTTTCTTCTGTACTCTAAAATCAGATGTGTCCAATAACGCCATTTTTTCTTCCTCTGACATTCTAGCATTAAAACAACTGCAAACTCTTTGTCTTTGGTTTCTGTGACGTAAAATGATTGTTGTTTTACTGTAAAAAAGTGTGCTTTTTTTTTTTTTTTGTATAACAGACATCTTTGCCCAGCCGTAAAACACATTTGTTTTGTCTTTATTGCTTTATGAGGTTTTCGCTGCATCCGAACATCGCTGAAATTGAGACGGCACCGAAAACAAAACGACGTTCAGGCATTCATGGAAGAGGGTTCATTTTAAAAAATCTCGTCTTGGGCTGAGAAAAAAAATTGTGTTCGATATGAATAGGCCTCACAAGTATAGTTCCGAGTGTGTGTGGGGTGATGGAACAAGGATCCGAGGTAGATATTTTATGTGTGTTGACTCGTCAGTAATGAGGGCTTTAAAGCAAGTCCCCATCACACACAAAACACAGACTTTTTACAGACACACACACTTTCACACAGCTTTATTACTGCTGATGTACTGTAGAATAACTTGCTTCGTTTATAGGCATTATACATGGAATATGACAGGAATTACAAAACATGGCTTTCAGTGTATATTGTGTGTTTTTATGTGTGTTAAGACTGTAACAAATGTCTTTGGAAACATTTTTTGTTGGTCTACATGACACCAGCATTATGTGACATTAAATGGCTAAATGATGTACTTTTAGTTACTGAGGCTAAGCAAATGACTGGGTTTAGGTGTTGTACAGTAATAATTAGCTAAATAGTCAAATATAGCTCAGTGGAAATCCCTAGTATAAATGATTAAAGGTGTGTGTGTGTGTGTGTGCCTGAGGCAGTCCCTTCCTGTGCTAAGAAATCAGGATTCGATTCTCAGGCTAAGTGACCAGCCTCAGGACAGCAGTTAGCAGCGGCTAAGCTAACCTGCATGCTAATCAGCCCAATGAGCCATTATATGAGACTGCTAATCGTTAAAGCCCATTAGAAAAGCTGTTAAATAATACAGAAGGCGCATTAGGAGGCAATCATTCTTGTTCACTGACTGGACTCTACACTGTGCTGGTTAATGTTGACGACTTACGGCCTGTTACAATATGCCAATCCAACACTATTGGCCTCACCATCGCAAATTTATAAGAATTTGCTTGAGAAAACACCTATGAAAATGTATAAACGCTAAAGGTTAGTGAGGGTCTGGATTAGGGCTTGTACCTTTTGTTACAACTTCATTGATATGAAATGCAATAAATTGGCTCTTGCTTGTTATAAGTCCTAAAGATTTTGTGTGAGATTTTGTGACCAATTAGCATTTAGGGATCAGTTGAGTGTATGGTGTGGGGGGAAAAAAAGGTTAATATATTTTACGATATTCACAAACGTACTGAAATGTGCAGTGTGTATTTGAGCACTTGCACACATTGGAAGCTGCAAATGTGAATGAAAAATGTACAAATGCATTCAGGTCCACAAATACAGTATGTGAGAATATGTTAAACAAATAGAAATAATTTTTAAATGTGGAGAAAAAAAATAAGAGTTGTAAATCAAATTTTATTAATTTGTAAATCAATTTGTGACTACCGGTTTTGATCCCTTGAAAATAATCAGTTAACATTTTTCACAAAAACTTTTTGATATTATTTATTATTTATAAACTTCTAGATATTTATTAAGAATCTGAAAATCTCTGTAATTTTGCCATTTAGGAGCCCGTGTCCTTACCAGGAAAAGAAAGTCCGAGCACATTAGTCCAGTTCTATTCAAGCTACACTGGCTGCCTATTAAGTTCCGCATAGACTACAAAGTCCTGCTTATGACGTTTAACGTTTTAAATGGTTTAGCTCCGGAGTATCTTGCTGATATTCTGAAACATAGCCCATCCCGAGCACTTCACTCAGTTGAGGCAGGTCTATTTACTGTTAATCCTACATCACTCGCAACTCAGCGGGTGGAAGATGTTTTTCTTATATCGCCCCTAAACTCTGGAATAGTGTTCCAGAGAACGTTAGGAACGCTCTATAGCTGTATAGGTGTTTTTAAATCCAGATTAAAAACATACTTGTTTGTTTAATTGAGCCTATTCTTAGCTTTTCATGAATCATAGTACTAATACTATATTTATAGTCAATTAACTAGTGATTGATCATAAATACTTTGTTTTGACTTTCTGATCTTTAATATGCAAAGT
Source organism: Olivaichthys viedmensis (assembly GCA_028565825.1). Lineage (NCBI taxonomy): Eukaryota > Metazoa > Chordata > Actinopteri > Siluriformes > Diplomystidae > Olivaichthys > Olivaichthys viedmensis. Next base: position 7,299,410 of record JAOUQW010000031.1, on the reverse strand, counting down.
TTTCATTGTTCAGTTAAATTCCTAAAAGAAAAAATTGTCATGCGGCAACTCATGAAAAGTTACAAACAAAATCGCTTGTGCATGCTTTCCTCTTAATTTTGTTGTTAGATCGCGTTGTCTTGACGACTTCTGCTTTTTTCGCTGGAAATCTAAAACCTTGGAGACCTGAGGCATCGAGGCAACAACACTAGATTTTCAGAAGCCATTGAAATCTGAAGCAATATCCCTTTCAACAGACAACAAATAGCAGATTAAGCTAAATGTCAACATGAGCAATAAAATAATGTCATATTTCAAACTATAACTTTTGATTTTCTACCTTCCAAATGTTTTTTTTTATGTAGCCAACTGCTCCATCTATACATGACCACTGACAGAGTTAGATTTATTTATTTTTCTAACTAGCTAGCCACTTAGCACACTATCTATAGCCATTTATTTAGCGCTAGTTAGCTAGTCAGCCAGAAGATAGTTCTGTATATAGGTCGAAGGAAATAGACCATACAATTTGCTAAAGAAATTGCTTCAGCTACGTTCTACTTGCTAACAAGAGCAAGTGCAGGCTATACCTGCTGATTTCTATCGAATACTACAGGATAGTGCAGTGGGCTGTAGGTAGCATACATCACAAAACAGCATTATTCATTAGCCTATGCGTCAGGAATAGTAATCTTTTGGTCATAATGCACTTTCCACCTGTAATCACTCTCCAATCTAGTCTGAAAGGATGTCTGGTAGATTCACAATAAAGAATTTGATTAGCGGCGTTCGCCTCAAAGAGAGTTTAACCGAAAGCAGTAATGACACCTCATTAAGCCTCTGTACAAGAAAATAACTGACTTGATACAGTCTAGCTCTCTTTCTTACACACACACACAGATTCTTGTTACTTATTAATGGGCTCTATTGATTTTTAAGAGCTTCAAACATACCTGCGCTATACACAGAATAGCTAGCTTGCCATTATTAATTCCCACATTGTAAGCCAAGACTTGTAAACAAGAAAGACTCTCTGTGGAATTAAATAAGTGTCATCGAAATCTGTGAACAATAACACATCTACTGTACCTCTTAGTGCTAAATCTAAACCTAAAATAAGTGGCATTTATTCACACTTTTTAGAAGCAGAAGCTAAATGCCTGTCAGCGCAAAGCAGTTAGCCATTATAGGCTGTCGCTAACAAGTTTAGCACAGGTATGTAAGGAAAAACAGCAGCTGTCTTTGGAAAATACGGTTTAAAAAAAGGAGTGGGAAGAATGAAAAGTTGTTTGAGACACGTTTTGAAACATAGACACTGCTTTCAGGTATTAGCGCGAGTGCTAAACATGGACCACCACTAATGTAATTAAGCTTGTCAGTGCTATGCTGTTTGTCAGATTATTGATAAACCTAGTGGATTTTGAATCAGTATAGAATGAGCACAATTTATCATATCAAATCTGCTGAATCATGCTAATATAAGTGATTTCCTGTGCTACAGAAGCGTCACATACTCTCAGAAAAAAGAGGTACTAAACTGTACCTTTCCTTGTTGCTGGGGTGGTACTCTCAAGGGTACATGTATCTTTCTCCTGGAAAAGTGAATATAGTGTACCTTTAAAAATGAGTTAAGGTACATAATTGGATCTTAAGGACCACTGTTGCACCTTTTAAAGCTTTAAAGGTACACTACATGCACCTTCCCAGGTAAAAGATACTTGAGGGTACCACCCCAGTAACAAGGAAGGGTACAGTTTCGTACCTTTTTTCTGAGTGTGTACAGGTAAAAAGGAAACCTTTGACGTAGCATAGAATGCAGCACTACATGAACACCAAAGCCGCTGTGTCAATTTAGGCTCGGTGGCCATCCAGGCCTTCCCTGGGCGTTTAATTAAAGCAAGTCAAAGCCATTTATCCAACACTAATTACCACTCACTCAATCAGCGCAACGTGAGAGACCGGTTACAGATCCAAAGCCCAGAGGACAGACATGGCGTCCATGAATGCAGTGGAGTGAAAGCTAGGAGGACGGCTAACAGATGGATGGATGGATGGATGGCTAAGTAAAGGGAGATAGATGGATGGATGGTTAGGTAAAGGAGGGATGGTGGAATAGATGGGTGTTTTGAGAAAGGACCAATGTGTCAAACTCTAGAAAGAGCAGCAGACAAATTCATCATGCATCATTAGCTGAATGGGTCGTCGTTCAAAAAACAGACGTCTTTTAAACCTGGAAAAATTTAACCGAATAAACAAACTAATTGGATTTTATGGGTTTTTCTTATTCTGAAGAGAGACACTCATTCGTTTTAATGCAGCCTCAGTTAAGCAGTGACAAATCGTTAACAGTGTCATATTTCATGATGAAAGCACAATATGTCTGAACAAAAAGAGACCATTTTTGATTTTCCAACAGCTGGCAAGAGAAGGCAAATCGCTCTGTCTCACACACACACACTGACACCAAGCCTTGTTCTTTCCCTCACACATAACACATGTTGCACAAACGTGTTAGCATCTTCACCTCTGTCTGATACACACGCACCCACGCACACCACCAGCTGTACACGCTAACCCTAGCTAACATCTGTGTCATCGCCTGCTAGTATAGAGCAGTGTAAATTGGTTTAGCGTGCAAGCCGGCGTGAGAGCGCGGTAAAGAGTGTATGATTGATGCATGTGTTGGAGTGTGCGTGTCTAGCAGTGTGTTTGATGGATGAAAGAGTGGCTGTGTGTGACATTTATATGGAGAAAATCAAGTTTAGGGTTTAGATTGTTTTGAGAAGATTAGGTCAGTGACTTTAAAATGCACTGCCATGTACATATAATGAAAAGTTTAAACTAAGGGTGGAACGATATGGTAAATTCACGGAGTGATGAGCTAATACCATAGTAGTATAGTAGATATCCACTTACGACTTAAATGTGAAATTAAGATAAAGTCTAAAACTAAATTGCAAAAAGTCAACTCCATAATTGTATATTTTATATTTATGTTCTTATGGTACTTGCTTTATTTTATTTTTTAATTTTCTTATTTCATTTCCATTCTATGTTTATTGTTATGCACCAACATACCAAAGCAAATT
>JAOUQW010000031.1:7238390-7249859 GCA_028565825.1 Olivaichthys viedmensis | reverse complement strand
AAGCTGGGGTCAGAGCGCAGGGTCAGCCATGATACAGCGCCCCTGGAGCAGGGAGGGTTAAGGGCCTTGCTCAAGGAGCTGAGGCTTGAACCCATGACCTTCTGATCAGTGCCCTAACCACTGAGCCGCCACCACTACCCCCTATACATATAGTGAGCCAAGCTGAAGAAACTGTTGTTGCTGAGAGCAGGAAATGAAGGCTTAAACTGAATGAGTAGTCTGTAGCATGTCTTTGTGCTGACATGCTATATGGTACTCAATCTATGATAACTTTAAATTACTGTAACCTCCACTTATGCCTTGGTAGTGCTGAAGTTATAGCATCCGGATGAGGCGCCAAACAATCACCTCATGAGGGCTTCCACAAGAGAAATGCGCCCTTCCTATTTTCATTTTCAGAATGAAATATTTATATACAAAGGAACGACTGCCTATTTAACTGTTTTAATGTTGAATGGTTTAACTGTTTAGCAAAAAGTGCCATAATGCCCATCAGTAATCAGCATATTTGTTGGTTTCTGTGCTTAAGGGGTGTTTTCCTCTCCCCATCCCTTTATCGATCGACTGCATGGCCTCCATCCTCTCAGGCCACTTCTGTAATAGACTACCTCCACAAGACTCGTCAATTTTATTACTGTTGCTTTTTTAGAGGACAAGTAATAGCGCCACCAAATGGATCCAACATCTCTTTAGCTAAGTGAAGGATTTTGTCTGGTATGATTACATAATTGTGTAAACAAACCACTGTCCTCCAAAAAAAATAAAAAAATTCTTTGTGATTCTAAGCAATTTCCCTCAGATTTGTCTGAAATAATCATAATAATAATAATGATGATGATGATAATAAGAATTTATATAGCACCATTTAATAACCCAAAAACATTCCAAATAACACACTTCATTGCATTAATAAGCTGAGACTGGAAACAAAATGTGGAGAACACAGTTGGTTAAGGAATGATGAATAATAGTAATAAGCAAACTGTATCATTAGCAAAGAAAGGGAAGTTGTGAAAACTCCCTCTCACACACATACACACAAACACAGTAATTGCTGCCTGGCTAAATCCTTTCTCTGTCCATATATTCTACAGAATATATAAAGATACACACACCCCCCTGCACCACTCAGATCTGGTTAAGTGCATTTTAACTGGTGAATCATGGCAGCATTAATATTTCACTCTGCCTGCCATGAATATTTCAGTCATAAGTTGTAATATGTTAGGCGTGGCGTGTACACATAAAACATTAATGACCCCCGGCTCTTCTGCTCGACTTGAAAAAAAGAAGAGCTGTAGCCGCTTTGGCCTGATTTGATTGACGCTGGATATTCGGCTAGTGGATGTCAGGAGGCAACCACTCATAAAACGCATTTCTCTCTCACCACCCTCTTTTATTGTCTCTGTCTGTATCTCTCTCTCTGTATGGCTTTCGGTTGAGGGAGTTCAGATTAGACATGTATTAGCCAATATTACACTTTCACGTATCACGATCTATGATGATATTACAATACTGTGTTAAAAAGTAACTGCATAATTGAGTTAATTCGGATTTGCTTTTTTACATAACAGTGCACTTTATAGCCTTAATTTTAAAAAAGACAGTGAGGTCTGTTCACTCGGTTAAACATTATTATAACGTTATGCCAACTTGTTGGTGAGGAAAGTGATTAAACTCATTAGTTTTAAGTAACCTTTGCATAAAAGTATAAGCATGGTAGAACCACAGGTGAAACCCAGTGAATGCGCGGTTTCAGAGGGAAGAACAGTATGACAAGGTTTGGAGGCTACAGCTAACTCGCCTCAGGTATGTGGCTGCTTAATCGTTTTATTAAGCTATGCATTCATAGTGTTAGTCTTATTTTAACGTATAATAAACGAAAGGAAGGTGTTATTGCATGTGTGATGGGGCAGGGAAGTGCATGCTACCACCAAATTGTTGGTTCAGGTGAAGTACTAACATTAGAATAGAATAGAATGCACCTTTATTGTCACATACACAAGTACAGTACAGTGAAATTGATTCTTTGCATATCCCAGCATGTTGGTCAGCCATGATACAGCACCCCTTTTTTTTACTTAAGGTGGGTTAAGTTACAGGAGGGAGCCAATGGAATCTCAAACAAAAGTTGGAGTGCTAACGAACGAACGTTGGATTTCATACAAACAAAGGAAAGCTACAACCGCTAGCTCTTCATTTCGCACTAACCTTAACCGTCATTTTTAACTTTTATGCCTCGTGTTAAAGAGACATCTCTCCCTGAGCCGGTGGGAAACTGGTGGACGCTATGAGCATGTGCGTATGAGGTCTGTTCGCCCACACACTCACACAGATGCTCATACATACACATACCCATGCACATGGATGGATAGTCCATAAACACAGACTGGTACACACACACACACACACACACACACACACATGCACGTACGTCCTCATTCATCTCCTCTCTCTATCAGATGTCAATCACATGGCCACCTGCGGCGCTGAAAACAGAAAATGGCTATCATCAAATAATAACTGCGGGGAGAAACTCCAATATTGATATTAAGGCACTCTATCGCTGCCCTCCCACAGTTTCATTTATATTCATTGACACGGAGTCGTGCAGTAATTGTGGCCTGAACACGTTGCCATTCGGGGGAAAATGGTGCCCCATTATGAACAAGGAACCGTGCACCATCAACACCTCAGCTATTGTGATGCAAATGACAGAATAGAAGAACCAACAGCAGAAATAAATTGTAAATACTGTAAAATATTTCACTAGGGCTCCAGACCTGTTACCTGAGAAGGAGAGACGGGGACGGGAACTGATGGGTGGAGAAATTGACCATGACGTCTCTAATGATGCGCCTAGTTTGAAAACCTAACTGCCAATCAATCAGAGAAAAGCATTTAGGCAAACGAGGCCCTCATGCATAACCATAAAGAAATGAATACATCAAAATGCTCACTTTTATAAACAACAATAAAAACGTCATCTTGAACAGCGGCATGACTGTCCTGCAAAGTGTCCCATTTCGATGAATCTTTTAAAGTCGACTTGCAGTATCAAAGAGAGGGGAAAAAATATGACGAGGCTATGTCTGGTTTAGCTAGAGGGAATGTTTTCTGTCAGAAATCCTTTCTTTTGACGTTTCTGTCCACAAGTTGTACTGGACCCGAAGGTGTGAAAAGTAAAATAGATACTTTCAGAGGGGCAAACCAAAGCTCAGAAACATGTCGTTTTAGCTGAATAAATAGAAGAACACGACACAACATTGCACAAGAGTATTAGCTGGATAGCTGTAAACAAACAAAGCTAGCTGGTTAACATTGGAGAACGTTATCTATATCAGGAAATTATAGCTCTAGTCCCATGGAACATGGTGTAAAAAATTGTTTTTTTTTTAAATACAAAAAAAGACAAGTGTAGCCTGCTAAAGACTGCCAGTGTTAGCTCAGTAAAATGGGATGTTCCTTAGCGAACGAGGAAAAAGTATAATGTGTGAAGTTAACAGCTGAAACCTTTTTCACTGTACAGTGAAAAAATATAGCTAAATATATTTGCAAATGACTAATGAACAATTAATCTAATGCCAAAAAGCTGTAATTCTGATTGTGTCTAACGGTGCATATGTATGTGTATTAGTTTAGTTGCATCCCCAGTGCAGCTGTTAAGTGCAAACTGTATTCCACGTTTTCCCACAGTAAACCAACACAACACTCAACACGCTTGTTTGTGCGTCTTATTCAAGTGTGTTACAAAGCAAACACAATGGCACAAGCTGAGAATCTGGGGTGTTTAATCCTACAGGTACATAGTGGGCTACGCTTGGTAGGTTAGCTTTTGCACACCAGGTTGGTCAGACTCGAAAAGACTGTTCAAGCATGAACGCTGTGTCTGACAAGCGACATCAGCCTTGTGATTGGTGAGGGCAAATCTTACATAAGCATTGCCCAAGATTGGCCCCACTTACTTTACATCAAAATGGGGAAAATTGTGGCAAAGGAAATGCAGACATTGGAATGACAGAAATTATTCAGACTTGGATTTAAGTTCCCTCAACCTTTAAATGATTAATGGGCCTTCATTATGGCTGCAAGCCCTTTATTGCTGCGTTTGGTGGTGAAAATTACTTTTTTTGTTTAGTTTTTTTGCAGTCACAAATGGTATAATTGATGAGTCTGTCTATCAGTCAGTCATTTAGTCTCTGTCTCGGCACATCATGACCGCCTTAGTAACAGCCTAATTTGCTAAAGCTTTAGTGCACACAAAAATAGACTGCAGTACTTCAGTTTACGGCCCCCGCTTAAGGACTTCATAAAACATTTCTAACTCTTGTGTATAGCTTGTGCATAAGTCAAACACAGTTTAAGGCAAGACACTACAGGTGAACAGGGTAATTTTTTTTTTTTTTTTTAAACAATAGCTATCACAATCAATCTCAACCAGTTGATTGCTGATGTTCTTTTATAAAAAAAGTATTTTTTGTATTTGAAGTTTTTCAAAAATGTACAAAATGTTTATTTCACTGTGAAGACACTCTCAAGAGAAAGACTTTTACAGAACAGTTTGTTGGCATGTAATTTTTTTATTGTTTAATCAAGAAAACACTTTGCGCTGTGATTTTTTTTTTTGTATGAAATCTAACATAAATCCTACAATTACCAACATTTTGAGAAAGTCCTCTGTAATAACCTTCTAAACAGGCATCAGAATGAACAAGTACAATTTCATGAATGCAAGTAATCCAGAAAGATTTTTGGTTCTGAATATATAAAAAAAGTGATTTTGAGAAAAATGGTTTTAAAAATACAGTGTGATGTGTTTCCACTCTAGTAAGTGTAGTTTATAAGGTTTATAAAGGAAATTTACATATGTTTCATAATAACACATACATTTACATATAGCTCAGTATTTTAGGGATATATGACATGACTCGATGGTGCCCAAAGGGGTGGAGCTAAACATTCTTTAAAGTTGCTAAGTTTCAGATAATGTAATGGTCGCGAGTGGACGAAAACTGTGAAATAAACATATTTCATAGTTTTTAAATTTTTTATTACTACAGTGTAAGAGAACACGTTATAGATGCAATTCATTTAAAAATCTGAAAAATGCTTATGTAGAGAACTACAGGTAGTGTTATACTGTTGATATATAGACACCATATAGGCACATTCATGTTGAATTTAAAGCTGCGCTGTGCATTTTTTTAAACACTTGGATTAAACTCCTTTTTACATTTCGACAGCTATCGATAAAGTAGGTGCTCCAGTCTCTGAAACCGTGCCAGGCTCCTATATATAAGAACATTCAGACCAAATGTTTTATACCTGTCAATCATTTTGCAAGGGCACAGTGCTCAGTGGGCAAGAAGTGCAAGCATATTAGAAGGAGAGGACAGCAGCAGGCTATGCTAAAGATAACATCTGGGAGAAACATTGATATTAAGGCAGTTGATATATAGGCACAATAAAGGCAGCAGGCTATGCTAAAGCATATAAAAGCATATTAAAAAAATGTTAGAATGCAAAACAACAGGTCTATTTTTCCAAATATGAAAGGAAAGAAGAATGAAGACCCGCCAAGAAAAGAAATCATTAGATTCGGACCAAGGTAAGGTTTCTTGAGATCATGTTTTTGAAGTGTCGTAAGGGTCGTGTTAATCTTTTTTTTTCTCCAATTAAATCAGATGTTTACTACTACTATTGCATGTGTGCATGTCTTTGGAGGGAGGGGATTTAGATTTAGATGAGACCATGAAATTGAAGGCAGGGGGAGGACTTCTTCGGTGGCTAAGTGTTGTGGAACGTCGCTTACAGCGGCTTTAAACAAATGCTATGCTGGTGCAAAGTGAATAAGTGACCCAATGATTTATCCAGACATTTGTCATACTTTATGACCTGAAATGCATGTGCAAAAAGTTTTAACATGAGCTAAGCAGCCCAAGGGTGCACTTTTCAGTCAACTTCCAGTGATCGTTTCCCAGAAAGCTGAAGCTTAGTCCAAGATTAAAATGGATTTTTTGTTCTTCTGAATTCTAATATCAGGGTGCTGAACATTATTCTTTAAGATCTATTACACAGAGTTTAGTTCCAACCTCAGCCTCAGACATCTGATCCGAGTATTAACCGCATTCAAGGCCATCTATTTGGATTAGCGTTGGAACTAAACATTGCAGGAGGGTTAGATCTCCAGGAGAACACTTTGGCCCCCAAAAGCAGCGTAATTTAGTGCGAAATTAGGTACAATCTGCTTTGGGAATTCCAAAGCCAAACCAAGTTGCTTCGGTAATTGTGTAGGTCTCTGCGCCAGAGCAATTTCTTCCTTTTTTTCTGTCCGAGATCTAGAACTTCGGATGATCTTTTGTACTTTCGGCTACGGCGCGGTCATTGTTCGCAAAAATGGCCGTCTGGTGTCGTCTTGAGAAGGAGAATGGTGTTGGGATGAGAAGGCTAGAATTATGACAGGGGTGAATCTCTCTCTTCGATCTCACACATTTTAAAAGGATGTCTCGCAGCCAGCTGACAAACGAGGACGGGCTCCAGAAGCAGGGCTTAAACAGCACAGCGGCAAAGGTTAGTGAGGGAACATCTATCAAACGTGCGCTCGACGTTAGCAATGGCGTGTGCGGACAGACAGTGATGGAGAAGAGGAGTGCGACTTTGGTCGCGGGTCAGCGACACGCTCGTCTTATTCAGAAATGACAAAAGATGGCGAGGAGATGAAGAGAAGGAGAGAGACACAGAGAGAAAGCAACAAAGACAGAGTGAAATGAGGAGCGATTCAGAGAGAGAGGGAGCATAAGGACATGCGGGACGAGAGGGTGAAAAATATGAATTGTAATAAAAGACAAATGTGACAGCATGAACGGCCAATAAAAAGAAAGGAAAGAAATACAATGAGATTTCAGTTATATATATAAAACAGAAATATAAAGACAAAATCAGAGAGAATGACTCCTGAGGAAGGAGGAAGGAAGAGAAAGAAAGAGAAGAAAGCAAGTGAAGGAAAACAGAGATTATTCATCCTGGCAGTGCTGGCATTTGAATGAGCACCAGTATTGTGAGACAATGAATCAGTTCCTCGGTAGTGGACCGAAATTTGGACCCTGCTGTGGCTTCTCTCATAAATACCAAACCTGTCACTGGGTTTTTCTGAATTACAGGCCACACTGTAGAGTGTTCGGACTCGTCAATAGGAAAGCACCAAATTTCACTCATGTGACCATGACAACAGAGAAGATTGTGACCCTAGTGTTCTTCCCAATCAATGTGAACGATGCGAATTTCATTTTTTGGAGGCAGCATATGTCACGGCTCACATGCTCACTTGCTAAACTATGTTTTTCATATTTATATTATACAATCATTCGTGGCTCAAAAATCAACCTCGGCTATAAAAGAGAAATGGCCGCAATAAACCTAATATGCTTTTCGCTACTTCGTTATGGATGCCCCATTGAGCAAGCCATCTCTTCATATTTTATGGCAATTTACTTGTAAAATAAAAAAGATATATTTATCATTTTAAATTACCCCTATTTGTGTTGGTTTAATCTCAATGATTAGCAATATAAATGCAAACATTGGCACACAAAAGCCCTTCTCATGCCTGGGGATCCTCCTGATGGCAGGTGGGAGTGTAAGTAAGAGAGGGAGGGAATGTGGCAGGGACTAAAATCACCTTTTAATTTCAAATTTACAAAATCTTTTATTTCACCTTGTTACTCTGAGGTCAAAATGACCTGATCATAATCTCTGCAATATACATAAACAAAACGTATTTCTTGTGTTCATTAGACAAATTGGGCTAAGCACACAACGTTTCATGTATCAATTTATAATGGGTCATTTTGACCCAAACGGAACATAAGGTTTAATGGAACAACGTTTTTCAAGCTAATATCTACCCACCGTTTCTATTTTGATTCTATGCTTGCTGTAAACCTGTTTACTCAAAAAGCACTTATAATGGAGGGCTAAGGGCAGTTGTTGAACTCCGTCAATAAACGTTTATGCGAAACACGTATTTTTGTAGGACACTTTCACCAATTCTTCAGTCAAAGGTCAATTCATCTCTAAATCTTTATAATTTGTCCTTTCAGAAATGGGACTACTTTTTCAGAGGGAATAATTTGTGGTGACGTAGTCAATGTAAAAAAAAAACTAAATAAATACCACAAAAACCTAGAGGGAAAGGGCAAGTGACTGTAATGACTTTTTACTGTATTGCTTGGATAAAACTCCATAAGAACAGCTTTGGTAAAAAATTCTCTCAGGTCTGTCTCATCCTAAGACCTTTATTGATAGAGTGTAACGGTTGTAGTTTCGAATTTGCGTAACATAGTTGCAAATTCTGAACATTTATTGACAGAACTGACAACTGCTCTTAGACTTCTATTATAAGTGAGTCTGGAGTGAACAGGGGTTTTTTCCCCCTCGGTTCAGGGAAACGTGTCGAAATTCTTGTCCGTGGTAATCACACGTGCGCTACAGGTGTGGTGGATGGAGATTAGGTTCAAAGTCTTGGAGTATTCCTTTAAACGAACTAAACACTTCAGCCATATCGACTTTCTGAGAAAGAGGTATGAGGGGCTGTGATCAAAGAAGAGCTCTGCTATGTTGTATATTGGATTTATATTGGAGCTCAGCTCAGTAGTTATTAAAACACAAGGCCGTGGTTGGAAGGGCGCTGCTAATGCAGCAAGGGGGCTGATGTTAGCTCACGTGTCGGTCACTACAAGAATGATGAAGGGAGAGAGAAAAAAGCGAGGTCAAGAGGAAGTCGAGGGACGAGTTGAGGGAGAGAAAGAGAGCATGTCTCGCTCTGAGGGGGCCACGAAAACGATGGATGATTGAAAGGGAGATCAAAATCAGACCTCAAAAGAGCGAAAGAGAGGGAGAGAGAAGCAGAGTTCATATTTAGCATTCCCCTCTCCTCCTCAGACTCTAGTTTATCGTCAACATCAAAATCAAAATGGCCTCCAGTCAAGTGAGTCAAGACCAAATAAAGGTGAACGGGAAGCTGCTCTGGGTCACACTGTTTACTGAGTATATGCACAGAGAACACTAAGCGTATATGTGTAAAAATGTCTCAGGCACCCTAAAGCTTTTATATCAGTTTTGTCTTGGATGTTTATTTTCATGTCTTCTGCATTAGTGTGTCATTAGAAAAGATTTCCAAACATTCATTTTCCAAAAAATGAAAGGTTACAGAGAAAGTCTATAGCGTTCCAGGAACCCACCGCTAGTCTTGTTTCTTGACACTCCTGTCTTTTCCTCTTTATCTATCATCTTCCCCACTTCAAGGTGATGTGACAAAACTCAAGCCAAGTGCCAACATGCTAAAGTGTGTGTGTGTGTGTGTGTGTGTAAGCTGTTGAAAGCTACTAGCTGTAGGCTTCAATCTGAAGTCGCTTTCTTCACTCAGATTAAATCGAGCACTTCCCTGAGAAGTCCTTCTCTCTTTATCTCTCTCTCGCAATGCTTTGTTATCTGTTTCAGGACCTTAAATTCTTCACAGGAGAAGAGACGAGAAGAGAGGAAAAAAAGAAGAGAGCATTACAGTATGATGTAGTTCACAGCCAAAACAACAGTTGGCCAACCATAACCAATAGTCCTCCTCCAGCTCCTGTGTGTGTGTGTGTGTGTGTGTGTGTGTGTGTGGCTCGTCAGCCTTTCTTAGTGCTAAATCTTGCTAAGACATGATTTAGAAAGCTGGTAATCAAGAATTTAATCCATACAGGCTCTGACGATATAAAACACTTCGCCCTCCCCTACACACACACACACACACACATAAAAATATGACAGTATTGTGACTCAGCAGTTCAGTTTTCAGACGAGGTGGTGATATGACATGAATGCATTTATGTACTATAGCCTACTGATTGTGTGTGTGTGTGTGTGAATGGTTAGTGCATGTTTCGCACTAAAGCATTGTAATAATTTCCCATGTCACTCACTGAAGACGATGAACAGTGTGTGTGTGTGTGTGTGCGTGTGCATGACTGCCAGCTTTCATCTTCAAAATGTCAGCGGCATCTTTCTATCAAAATCATGAGTATGTGTATGTGCAATTTGCGTAATAGTATTGCTGTGCTTGTGTAGTAATGTGACCAAAACCGAAACTTCTGCTTCACATTGAGGTGTTTACATTTATTTAACTTTTTTTTTTCTTTTTCCAGAAGGACAAAATCAAACATAGCAAAATCTGTTCTTTTTTTTTAGGTTTAGGGTTTTTCAATATATGATCTGATCATTGGTTGTAAATATCTTATATACAGGCTGTGGGTCTGATACATTGTTGTAAGGACTACAGCTTCTACTTTGCATTTCTGACTACTTCAGTCCCCACATCACCTCTAGGCCTTCGGTCATCATTAAAGTTTAGGGGGTCATCATGCTTTTAAATAGTTAACCCTTCAACTTTCGGTGCTATTGACTGGAAGGTTGTGGGTTTAAATCCCACAGCTGCCTGTAAGGAGAGCCACGGTTGGGCCCTTGAGCAAAACCCTTAACCCTCAACTGCTCAGCTCTACACTTACATTGTGTTCTGCTTCACTTGGATGTCTGCCAAATTAATAAATATAACAAAAGTGTACGTTCCCATAATCTTTATAAAATGTGTCATTTATGATTAAATTGTCAAAGTGCAAAAATTGTCACTGCAGGGGTTTAGCTGAATTCTTATAAAAAACATCACTGGAAATATCTGAAAATATCACTGGAAAATCTGAGTTAGTGTTGAACACGTCACAGGCAAGTGATACTGCGTCATAAAATATATGAGCCAATCAGGTTCCGATATGCAAATGCATCCTGTTCTCACTCCGGTTTACCAAGGGTTGCCCGCGCTGCCCGCGCGTTGCGGTTCCCATGTGCTTTAGTTTCTGTTTCGTGTATCCGCCCTGTTTCGCCTGTGTCTTGATTGTTCCCAGCTGTTCCTTGTTAGTCTGATATTAGCGTATGTACATGTACCCCTGTTTCTGTCTTCGGGGCTTGTTTTTGTTTATCGTGTTAACGTGTAATAAACATTACAATAATGTTGCATAGTGCTATGTGTATCTGCGACAAAATGGATTTTATATTATTGAAAACATTGATTTCTACACTTTTGAATGTTTAGTGTACATCTGAAAGGTTTTTCAAAGCACCAATGAAAGAGTGTGAGTCTTACACAGAGTATAATAAGAAAGAATAAACAATGAATATTGACAGAATTCTTGAATAAAATAAAAAAAAGCATCGTAAAGGTAAGATACCTGATAGATTTTAATGTGATGCTCACTTCACTATTTAACAATGATCTTTGTGCCGTAATGCTTTTGGGGAAATCAGCTGTGTTTTATATTGTGGTGCAACAGTGACCTCTGCTGGTATTCACGTCTGCACACAGGAGCATCAGAATCAGAATCAGGTTTATTGCCAAGTAGGTTTTCACATACAAGGAATTTGCTTTGGTATGTTGGTGCA
>JAOUQW010000031.1:7208960-7221312 GCA_028565825.1 Olivaichthys viedmensis | reverse complement strand
TATCACAAGATTTGTGCACATGTTCAAAACTACTGTTTAAAATTTGTACGTTTTTAAAGCAAATTAACAAAATCAGTTGTGTGTGTGTGTGTGTATGTGTGTGTGTGTGTGTGTGTGTGTGTGTGTGTGTGTGTGTGTGTGTGTGTGTGTGTTTGTGGTGGGGGGTTGGTGTGTGTGTGTATATGTGTTGATCAGCTCTGGTTCTGTAGGTTTTAGTGTTATTTTATTTGAACTCTTCTGCTTGATTAAACCAGTAATAACTCTCACCACATCAGTGTTTTAATGCATGTGCACATGATGACGTCACTGAGTTTCCCCATCCTTACATGGTGGAGCGAGCATCATAATGATCTCTCTCTCTCTCTCTCTCTCTCTCTCTCTCTCTCTGTTTCTCTCGCGCTCTCTCTCTCTCTCCTGGTTATGATGATGTTAACTGTACAATGTTTTTGGAAAACTGTAGCTTTTCCTTAATTCCTTTCATTTCTTACTTAAACACTTCCTTACTCTCTTTATTTCTTCTTCCTACTTTACTTAATTTCATCCTTCTTTCCATCCATCCATCCCTACTTCCTTCCTTCCTTCTATCCATCCATACTCCCTTCCTTCTATCCATCCATACTCCCTTCCTTCTATCCATCCATACTTCCTTCCTTCCTTTTATCCATCCATACTTCCTTCCTTCCTTTTATCCATCCATCCATACTTCCTTCTTTCTATCATCCATCCATACTTCCTTCTTTCCATCCATCCATACTTCCTTCCTTTTTTCCATCCATCCATACTTCCTTCCTTCTATCATCCATCCATAATTCCTTCCTTCTTTCTATCCATCCATCCTTGCTTTCTCTATTTATTTCTTCTGCCTCCATTCCCTCCTACTACAATCCTTACTTATTTCTCTTTCTGCTGTGTTTTTATTTCTACCCCACAGTTTTATGATGGAGTCTCCTCACGCGGATGATGACATCTGCATCCTGAAGCACGAGACGGCGTACGTGGCAGAGAGCCCGGTGGCCGTGTGTTCGGGCGACGAGTCGGTCGCGTCACATTTTGCTCTCGTCACCGCCTACGAGGACATCAAGAAGCGTCTGAGGGACACGGAGCGAGAGAACACGCTGCTGCGCAAACGAGTTAAACAGATGGAGGACAAGGTGAGGAGAAATGTTCTTCATCAGTGATCACACACTGACCCCTTTAGATCATCTGCGTTCTTTAACTGTGACACAGAGACGCTGTTTATCTGTGTTTATAAATCCTCATGTAAAAGCTGAGATCTGTGTTCATCTCTACATTTCACTGAGACAGTAACACGCGCAGTTTTAATTCCTCTCGTCTCTTCATGACGATCTCCTGATGTTGGAGGCGTGTGAGCGTGTACAGCTGCAGGAATGCTGTTTAGCGTGTGTGGTAATTTGACTTTTTACGACAGCAAAACCTACAGTGCAATGTGAGGTTCAGGTGAGTTCCAACAAATCCTGCCTCGGCTCCGGGACGGGCTAGAACTTTACTCACGTCGGTCCGCCGACAGGAGAGAAGCCCGATTGTGGAAAACTAGACGAGTATCTAAAAAAAATAGACGGGTGGGAAAAATGTAAACGTGTTTCTGATGCTTCTCGAGTCACACCCTGTTGTTATGGTTGCTACGGCGATGTGAACGACTTCTCAAATGTCTAAAGTTAAACCAAGATGGCGGAGCTCTTCGCGTAGATGTTTTTCTTTTATTACTTTTAAGTGTCCTTCTCCGAACGAAATCGCATTGTACTTGTACAGTGACAATAAAGGTATCTTATCTTAATTGATCTTAATTTATCATATCTTATATTAATTTATGGACTGCGGGTAATTTAGGCTCGTCTAGCTTGTTTAAATGATTTTTCTGTAGTCTGTGTAAATTGTTGCTGAATCTGTCAAAAATTCAGCAAACGTCAAGAACGCACCAACGCATGATGATGCAGAAGAAATGAAGCGTCCTCGTATGTTAAAGTTCACCAGAGTTAAACTTTTGACGCATTTGTACCTTGATGTGGCTATGTGTCAGCCAATAGGGGCATTCGTGGGCAGGGCTTCAGTCATTAACACGGGTGTTGAGGAAGATGAAAGAGAAACTAATTGCGGTTGTTTGTTCACATCCAGAGCTGTTCGATCCTGCGCTAATAATATATAAGGAGCTTTGTGTGTGTGTGCAGTCTGTAAGTAACTGGACAGTGACACTATTCTTGTTGTTTTGGCTCTGCGTTATAGGAGACTGCATATGAAAAGACACAATGAATATAAAGTTCAAATAAAAGTTACAGTTAAATTAATATGACAAAATTGGATAAATGATGAAATTTTCCGACCTTCAGAATAAACTGTAGGCAAACTGTTTGCCATACGGAGATGACAATGCGGCACCAAAAAGAGGAAAAGATCTAGTGCTGCCTGGGACTTTCGATTATGTTAATTCGTCCGATTATTTCTATATTATTATGGAAGGGAATAAAAAGATATGTGCTTCCTATGTAGTTCACCTGATATAGATATAATAGATGACCGAAATGTAAAATAAATTCATATACCTACTACAGAAGCTTGTGTAAGTCACTAAAATTGCAATTGTGTGCATGCAAGGTTATAAAAAAAAAAAACATTATTATGAGAATGGAAATGAAATTATTATTTTAAAGGCGCTCCTGTCCTGCAACAGTTCGAATCCCGATGATGCCACAGCCAAGAAAGTATAATTAGCCCTGCGCTCTGCATGAGAGGGAGAGCTTTCCTCATAGAGCAACACTATCCGAGCAACCCGGTCATCTGTTAGCTCATGTATATACGGAACTCGTGTTAGCGCTCTACTCCAAGCGTGTTTAGCTGCCCGATGATGTTGGATGAGCAGCAGCTTGAAAAGATGCAGTGGAAGCATCTTGCAGCTTTTCTAAAGTGTAATTCAAACATTTTGCCAGCACTTTCAAAGTGGATAGTGAGATTTTTTCATCACATGGTTTTTAAAAAAATGTAAATGTATTTTGCCAATACAAAGATGAGACTGCAAGCTTTCTAATGACACCAAAATAATTTTCTACCAAATGCTGCTTATCCCACGTATAATATCAAAAGCACTCACCAGTCGGTTAATCAAAAGTAAGCACATTTCAAACCTTGAAAACCAGATATCAAGAATTTTACACAAGACTTCTGTACAAGAATCTGTACAATAAATTAAACAAATAACATGAAATATAAAACTATTATACGTGGTCTGCATATTGACCTGGATGTCATGCTTTTAACCTGTAGTGGAAAAGCTCTTGGGTGAAACAAAGTTGGTCAAAAAGCGTTTTTATTCTTTTAGTCGAAAGCCGAAGGCCTTTTTGGCCATTTCTGTCTGGAAAATGTTGGTGGCTGAGATTTTGGTGCATCCCTAAATAATAATAATAATAACAATAGTTAATGAATGAGTGAGAAGCAGTAGGCCTACCTCCAAATGACTCTTTGAGGTAGACGGCTTAAGGCTCCTGCCAGCTTGTAACTGATGTCATCAGAGAGGAACTTCACTCCTGCGCCGAACGCCACCACCACAAACCCGTGCTCGTCTGTGTCGTTCACCCAGGCTTCAAATTCCTACACACACAACACACGTAGTATCAAAAATCCATCAACCTATTCAAATCCCAAGTACTAAAAGCTCAGGATGAGGTTTTTTTTTTTTTTTACATAAATTTGAATTTTGTTTGGGCGTCTAAGAAAGGGAAACCTTTTAATAAATTGTTGGGCCTTTTCTTTCAAGAACAGGTGTCCAGCCACCAGTGGCATGTAGACCTATGCATGTGTTTTCTGTACTGTACAGCATGCTGTCTCTGACCCATTTCTATCAAAGTCTTTGACCTCCGTGCTTGTTCTTATGACCTTGTTTGTCCTCGATGTCATACCAGCATTTGAGCTCCTCCTCATGTCCCACAAGAAGGCCTTTTGATCGAATAAATTAAATTTTCTGCACCAAAAATAACTACAACTAAGGACATCATTTAATTCTCCATGTTGTGCACTACCAGTTTCTTTACAATGTATTTGTTTGTATTCAAACTGGTCCATTTTAGCATTACTCAGTTTTAATTTGCGCATTGCTGGCTCATAATTTCGACGATTAATTGTTCTTTACAACATGTTGGATGAACACACTGGATTTTTTATTTTTTTTGCCTCGCATTGTTTAAATGACTGAAGGTTTGTGTTAGCATATTAGCATTTATGAATCAACGCAATACCAGACAAGTTCGAATTGTTCACTAGTGTATTAGTGCAGATACACTGTGTAGAATATTAGCCCTTCTAAAGAATCATCAGCACTTAATTGGTTCACAGTGTGTTATTAAAGGTTTGTGTTAGCGTGCTAGCATATTCCGAGAATCAGTAGGGGTTTTGTGTCAGTTTGTGCCGCTCCAGCTGCACCAGAATGGCCCGAGCCGGCCTGGCACTGACAATCCGTCCCTCACACTGGTCCCACTGTCCTCTGCACACGTTCCACAATGGGTACATTTAATCATACGACCCGTGTCTACACACACACACACCCTCATCACATAATGGCCTCGAAGGCGCACAATGCGCTCCTTTTGGTGATTGGTATTCCAAAACTGCAAGCCTAGGCTAAAGAACCCCCCACTCCCGTTCTGTGCGCTGCTCCGTGCAATCGCTCGCGTTTATGTGGACAGCCTTTGTGATCCCACAGAGCGTGTTTGAGGATGGAGCCGAAGAACTGAGCTCAGTAGCAGGAGCAACTCGATCTCATGCTAAATTCATAGCGATTCTAATTCCTTGGATTTTATACAAATGAAGTCATAAGAAAAGCTACCAAGTTGGCGTCTGCAAATTCTTACTCATTTCTAATTGAGAGACCATGTTGGTAGGAGAGGCAACAGAATAAGACAGGCAGGACATGCGGACATATCATGTTTTCAATAACTATTGAATTATTATTATATAAGAACCTCAAATTTGCACCATGAGTATTTTTCTCGCCATGTACTGTACTGTATACATGCAACATGCAAGAGGAACTTGCATAACGCTTAAAGGAAGTAAGGGTCATTTCTCAATGGCCATCGGTTGGCTGTTTGACATTTTGGCATTTTGGGGGTGTGTCTTCGTTAGATAAGGTCTGACGTATTTCGCATCTCTTGATATGCCCTCATTACAGAACAGTTACTGTATTAAGCAACCCACACTCCAAAGCATGACGTTGCTCACTGACGTCTATGAAAGTCATGCCTCAAAGACAAAGCATTTACTAAAATAGCAAGGACACTTTGGGACACAAACTCCATATTTGAGCTGTAACACTATAGTGGTGGCTCAGCGGTTAGGGTTCTGAGTTACTGATGCGAAGGGTTCAAGCCTTGGCACTGCCAAGCTGCCAAGGGGCTCTGTATCATGGTTGACCCTGCACTCTGATTCCAGCTAGGATATGACTAACAAGCTAGGATATGCGAAGAAAAGAATTTCACGGTACTTAACTTCTATGTGACAATAAAGCTGTCTTTCTTTCTTTACCACTTTATGTTTTTGAATTTATTTATTATTGCAACATTTTTTTATGATAAATTGGCCACCTTTGATACTGAAAGTGAGGAAGAGTGGAAAGTGCAGCTCCAAATGTATATAAACTCTGGGTTTTTCAGTGTCATTTTGCAGTTTTGCCATTTCCCTGTGCATTTCTGAGCCATGTCTTCCTTGATACTGTGCACTGTTTTGCTTTTTATACCTAGTTTTGTTGTCATTTAACTATGAGTTTTACCTCTCCTCTATACATATGCTGTTTTGACTACTGCCTTTTTTGGACCCCGTTTCTTTCTTCCCCTCTGGTTTAAAACGCTTCATTCTTTTACATCTGCCTGGTCTGCAAGTATAATTACAAAAGACTTCACCCGAAAATCGACAAAGCAGGGGCTTCAGATTTCCAGAAAACAGTAGCGCCTCATGGTCATCTGCTGAAACGACAATCACAAATGTCCAATTTGGGAGCTTCCCTGATGGAAGTCATTCAGCAACTTCAGTAGCTTTTATCCACAGTGAGTCCAGTTCGAGGGACTGCTTACCTGCCACCTGCTCCTGCCACACCTGAACCATCCATTGCTAATTCTTTCTTCCCAACTACTCAGATACCACTCCCAGAGTGCCACAATCCGTCACACAGACTACGCTAAAGTGGCCCTTGTGTCGCTTTTAACCTGCCGAATGTTGGGAAGTGAGGACGTGAACAACTTCAACTGTCCCACGGTAACGCTGAGAACTATGACCTCAACTTTTGAATCATCACTGCCAAGATTCAGTAGAGTAAGTCGTCTGAACGAGACCCAACAGACATAGTTGGTGTGCCAAGATAACAACCCAACCTTGGACCAGACTATCAGCCTTGAAATCCACTTAGAAAAAGTTCAGCAAGAAGGACTTTGCCCAGTTAATGCTCGCCCCAGCCAAGCCCAAACTTGCTGCACCTCAGGTCAGGAACTACTATATAAGAGTTCTCCCACTCCCATCCCTTCCCAGCAATTGTCCAACGCAGGGAATGAAAAGGTCTGTATTGTTGAGGAGACTCATAACCAGCAATGTACCTGCCTGAATCAGCCTCAACGAGTGACTCCTGCTTTTAACCTTGACTCTACCAAACCACTTACCGTTAGACTATAAAATGCTGGGGCTCTAACAAATGTCTCATTGGGGAGTTTGTTGACTTACATTCTGTGGAAAACTTGATTAAAACACTGCCAGCAGAAGTAGAAGTGTGCATTAAAACCAGGATCTCACAGGGAACAAAAAAGGAGCTGGCGTGGGACTTTTTTACTCTCATGCGGGCGGTAGCGGGTGGTCAGAAATCAAGATTGCGGGACAAAGAAAGACAGCACAGAGCCAATGTGACTACTACATCTCAAATACGCAGGGTTAAAAGTTCACCTTGGGGCAAAGCGAAATCAACCGCTACAGAAAGTGAATTCCTTTTTTGCCTTCATGCATCCTTTCCCATACAAGTGAACTGGCTTTTTCACCAAGCAAATTTGATTCGCGTTTGGTCTGACCATTGCTAGTTTGCCTAAGCAAGTAATCTAAATTGTGTGTGAATTCAATTTGTTTGTTTGTGGTAATTAAAAAGACAAACCCTCTTAACCGCATTCTAATTACCTATTCGTTTATATCTTGGGGAAGTGAACCAACTGACTTCATTAGAAAATACTACAGGCAGGTACAAACTGACAAAATAACTGTGGATATGGGCGGGAATAGTCAACAGTATCTGCAGGAGTGGGTGGGTGTGGTCAGAGTTTGTGCAGAAGTGGGTGAATGCGGGATTTAAAAGCCAGTCCTGTGCACAGCTCTGCCAGGGCTCTAAAAATTGTCCTTATGCGACTCAATGTCCCTCTTTACATCTAAGCTATAGACCCGTCTAGGCCCAAGAGATCTACTCACCCCCTTCAACTCTAAGTAGGAGCAATGTATCATGAAACTATAACATTTCTCAACACCCGGTTTCCACAGCAGGATTTTAGATGTCCCCTATTTAACCCTTGTGTAGTCTTAACATTCTGTATACTCCCCTTGTCCAAAGGGTCAAAAATTACCCAGACAATCTTTGGACCCTTTGTGGTGTACAGCTTTCATGGAAATGCAAACAAAGGCAACGTTTCCCTTTTTCTAATGTTAGGGTCACTCTAGGAAAAGTCACCAAATTTCAAAATATCAAATAAATATCATTTAGGGGGTCTTTCTGCTGTTAAACATAGTGGCAGGTCATTTTTGACCCTTAAGACAACACAAAGGTTAAGAACTCACAACTGCTGGAGTAAGACAGACATAGTAGCTTGTTGACCTATATGCCATTCCTCCATCCTGCCTCTTTCTCGCGCATCCACTCCAATTGAGATCCAACTGAGAGAGCCTTAGAACCCAAAGTGCCATAGCAATATAATGATCTAACTAGTAGTATTCAGTAGAAAATGTATTACTTTTATGCCTCCTCATCAGCCATGCGACTGAGCTATAGACTTATAACGTCTACTTTCTTTCTACAGCTGAAACAGTAGCTGTGGATGAATATATAAACAATGCACTCCTTACTGTGTTAGCACTATGATAGAGCCCTTAGCAGCCCCTTACCTGTGGCAGAGGGCTTGGCGGCTTGGTGAGGATTCCGCCAACGTAGACGACGTGTGGCAATGTGGGCCGTGGGAACTCTAGAGCTAGGTCAGTGCACAGCATCCATAGCTGGCTTCCCTGCACCAGATCGTGCATGGATGCGGGTGGCTGCACGCCGTGCCGCCACATGATACGGTCGTACTTGGGCAGCACAAGCAGGTGCACTCCTATGCGCGATGCCATGTACACAGCGGTGTTGGTCACACGCTGCACCAGCGTCATGCGGTCTGTTAGCAGGGAGTTAAACTCCGGCACATAGGCAAGTGGTGACGGTGCACCCACCTCGGCTGGGTACCACAGGCCTGTGCTGAAGACAGCGTAGGGCACGCCCAGTATGTGCGCCAGAACGAAGCCACACATCTCGTTAGGGTCGACGAGCAGCAGGTCGAAGCGCTCGCGCCGCAGCTGCTCCATCACCGGGCCGCTGGCAACTACGCTGTCGCAGTTCTGCGCATAATGCTCCAGGATGTCGAAGAGCTCCAGAGGTGTTGGGTGGCCCGCGAAAATGTTGTGCACCTTGGACTGCAGGAAGTCGTCCGCTGCCGATGAGCTGTTGAATATACCTGGGTAGCGCTGCAGACGGTAGTGCTCCGACGCAGCCACGTCTCGCCCCTCCGACACCAGCAGAACCGTATCGTGGCCCTCAGCGTGCAGCGCCGACGCCATCGTCTTGAAGATGTACAAGTGGCTCTCAAACATGATTGGAGGCACCACAATGATTTTAGCAGCCCACGAAAGACTCGGTGACAGGTACCATAGTAGTGTTGCGAGGAGGCCAAGGGAGGTCTTCATGACTGGAGTGGAATAATATTAAAAAAAACTATTCATTAATGAATTTATCAAGCATCCAAATCGACACTTGAAATACTTAATGTATAGTAACTACATAATACTTAGATAATAATAATACTTAATACCTACAATAGGTAATAATATATTACTAGAAAATAATACATAAAGCTTTTATATAACAAAACATTTTTATTAGTTTTCAAAAAACTAATCAGACAGAATCATGGTCTTCATGAGTATAATTTTTTTTTATTCTTTCATATTTAAAACACTTATTAACTCAGTACTCAATGTATCCCTAAAGCACAAAGATAAAAAGCATTTAGTGTAAGCATTCACAATTTAGTTTGATTATTTTTACCCCAACATGAATTTGCCCAATATGGAGACAGAATCACTAAACAATACAGTTTATTAGGAATGCACCGATCCCACTTTTTCCATTTTTTAAACAATATCGATATCAGACGCAAAGATAAAAAAGATAAAACGAGCATACTTAAAATGATGGTCATAATTAAATGTAAGTGTTATTGTTTTTAAGGATGGTTTTGAAAACGTGTTTTCGTGTACTTGGGAAAAGTGTTTCTTTCAATACCTGATATAGATCTGTTACTGACATCCTCTTATTAGCTGTGCTTCTGTTGCCAAGTCATGCAAAACATCAGAGGCATGATGGTTGTGTGCTTTAGGAGAAATTGTGTACTGTGGTCATGTGCACATTCTGTGTCTTGTCAGTCAACATAACACACATTCATGGCATAAAATATGAGCTGATCTTGGATCCAGCGTTTCAGGCATTTTAGGCCAGTTAACAGATTAGTACATCTCTAACAAACACAACTGTAAATTGTACCGTAATTAAAACATTTCAAATGTTTAGTACCAGCATGACTGTGTAATAATTCATGGATATTCTTGTAGTGCAGTGGTGGTTTTCGCTTTTGTAATGCTGGCCCGAACAGCATTTTACAGGCTTCGAATACTCGTTGGTGTTTCCCAACAAGTATCCAAAAACTCAAAGCCACCCTTAAAAACAATAACACTTACGTTTAATTATGACCTTAATTTTTAGTATGTTCGTTACTGCAGTTCAAAATATATTCAGTAGGCGGCAACAATGTATTAATAATAATAAGCCAAGATACTGAGTCCAACAACGCAATATATAAGCCATGGTTAAAAGAAAAAGCAAAAATATCTACAATAGCCCGTTTTGGGGAATTAAAAAAATTGCCTTTATAGCATTATATTAATAGGCCTCATGTCCATCGATATGAATTCTGTTATTTTGTGCTTACAATACGCTCCCGTGTTAATCAGTGTGGCATTTTACACCTGCCGCGGTATACAGTGGTAATGTTTATAATGATCTGACGGTCAGTACATATATTTGCACGTTATATTTACTAAACCAATGCAAGAAAGCACAGAAATGAATGCTCCACACCCAGCATACTTGATGTGTGCACCGCCACCGGTGTAAAATGTGAAACGTTTTTATTTATTTTTAACATTTTCCATATATTAACAAATACTGTTCTATCTACAGGCCTTTACTGATGAAATTTATTGTAATTTATGCTACATTTTTTTGTGGCTTATGAATACTAAATAGAGAAACAAATACCAACCTAACAAATGAATATTCGAGTCTTTTGCATACATAAAGTGTGAACTGGTATGAAAGTGAGTGTGTCCATGCATGCATATGAGTTTGGGTGTGGGTGTGGGTGTTAATGAGACAATATCAGGGCTGAAGAATCACATGTTCACTTGTGACACTGTGCCAGGATTTTCTGTGATAAAGTGCTTGGACAAAGTTCAAACACGTGCCATCATACCCATGCACACACCTAAACACATCTACTCACACACACGTCTCTAATCTTGACACACACACAAGTAGTTCTTAGGGCATTACATAAAAAAACAAAAACAAAACTTAAAGAATAGCTTGAAATATTTAATAATGAACCCAGTCATGTGTGATTTGAAATGCTCTACTTAATGTTTTTTATATATAATAATAATAAATAATAATATCCTGAACAAATGAGTAAGCATAGGGTCGTTAGAGAATTATATGTGGCAAAGTCATGCAAAAGAAAACGACACAGCGAGCTTAATATAAAATGTACATGTGAAATACCTTCCTGTGGGTTTCCATATGGCTCTGAGGGAAACAGTATGTCTAGGCACTATGAATCCTTTAATAAATCACTTATGAACTTCTTTTATAAAGCCATTTTGAACAGTCACTGAGCTCAGACTCCAATAAACTTTACCCTTTAACCCCTTAAACTTCCAGGACCCATCGGCAGGTCCAGACTTACATTCCTCACCCTTTCTCACCATTCCTGTTTAGTTTCACTGTCGTTACTGAATTATTCATAGTAGTTACTAAATAAGCTTTAAGATGAATAACTGAATAATAAGGTGAGACTCTAAGGGGTTAATCAGAGATAATCAGAGCCTTAGTTCCCAGGGGACCATCAAACATGAATGTGTGTGTGTCTGTGTCTCTTGTATTTAGAAGGAGTGCACACTAAGAGTCATAAGGCACATATTTATATCTGGAATGACAGGAGGAAGAAACACATTTCTTCATACATGCAGCACTACTATGAAATGTTTTGCAAGGTAACAAAGTTAGCTTACTGCTTAACATTTTGCAACCACAACATGCAATAGACCTAACAGCAGCTCAACGTTATAAAATCATGATGTAAGACCAATTAAAGATAATCCAAGCTGGATTCCTTTTTTTTAAAATCCATTCCCCCCTATATATACGCAAATCCAGCTAGACTCTAATGCACACTGATCACAAGAACAGACATCTCAACATTCTGATAGCAGCATTTTAAAGATACCAACATTACACACTGTTGCCAGTTTATTACCTACACTGATTGGCTGTTTTATCACGTACATCTACCATATAGGTCATTTTGTAGGTATACAATTACTGAATGTAGCCTATCTGTTGCTATACATAATTTACCAAACCCCCATCTACCCCGTTCGTTAATGGAAAGGGAACCACCAATGTCTGGAAATTATTTGGGTGGTGGATCATTCACAGCACATCTGATACACACACACTACCATGTCAGTGTCACTGCTGTGCTGGGAAATGATCCACCACCCAAATAACAGACGGTCAGCAGCGGTCCTATGGTGGTCCCTTTTCATTCAATGAACCTGGTACACTCTCAGAAAAAAAGGTGTGGAACTGTACCTTTTCTTGTCACTGGGGTGGTACCCTCAAGGGAACATCTTTTGTACCTTTAGTATCTATCTTTTACCTGGAAATGTTCAAGTTCAAGTAGGTTTTTATTGTCATTTCTCCATATACCTCGTATACATTGAAATGAAATGTCGTTTCTAC
>JAOUQW010000031.1:7185422-7199065 GCA_028565825.1 Olivaichthys viedmensis | reverse complement strand
CTCGCTGTTTAGACCTCACTTCAAAGCCCCTCCCACAAACACATGCATGTGCCCTAAGAAAATGTGTACAAGAATGTACAAAAAGCACCGATGTGGGTAGATACTTTAGTTTTAACATAAGAATACTGAACTTATATATGAAGAAAACAACAGTTAAACCAACTTCTAAAGCAAAAATGTAAAACCTCAAAATCTACTTAGTTTAAACGAACTTGTAAAAGAGAAATATTACATTTACAACCAACTGAAATTGATTCCACCGCAAGGATGCTTTGGGGTAAAATGCTTTCTTCCTAAAAAATCGATGCTGTTCCGTTTCAAGTAAAACATTAATACAGGATTGCATCGCTACATACTTTAGTTTTAACAGAGCAGTTACACACCTGGTTCAATTAGAAAAATCCGCAACATGGCCGACCTCAAGAGATTGCGCAATTGTTTTACGGGGTAGCTAGTTGATGAGCTAATGTTAACATTAGTTACTTGCGTCTCAGCAAACGACAGTCACTCACAGCCAAAATGTGGACACTGGTGATATATATAGATAATATACACAGCTATCTGACTAGCTTACACTTTAACAAAATGGGTTATTGCGTTTTGCTATTTGTTAGCACGCTAGGTCCGAACGTGTTTCTTTTAAAATGATAGAGTCGATTCTTAAGCATCGAGCCTGGCAAGGTCACAGAGAGCCGCTTTTTGTCTCAGAGCCTCCACGTTATTGACAGCCGTCGGACTGTAAAGATCATTTTACGCAAGTGTTTTACAAAAATTGCACAATTGCAGCTTTAACACTGCGATCAGTGTAACATGTATAATGGTATAGCAGGAACAAGTGTTCTGATCCAGGAAGTATAGAGTACAATTTACAACAGGAGAGAAAGCAACTGATAAGGTTCTATGCCAGGCAGGGGTTGGTGGTGGTGTTTGTGCAATGCTGGAGAGGTATAATATAGACCTAGACAAAGACTACACACACACACACACAACATTAAACTGCATGACAGACATAAAAAGGCAGTTATCTAATATTTTTAACTGCCAAAGGGCCAGTCAGTCAACTGACCAAGCCTGCCATTTCGTATTAATATATCTGTCTCTCACACAGTGGACGTGTGTGTTTGTGTGTGTGGGATGTCAAATGGAGCTATCAGAAATGTCACTCTGACAGAAATGTCACTCTCTGTGACTCAAACTGGTCTAAATCAATTAAAAAACGCGCTCGAGCGAAAGCTAATTAACAAACCTAAAAAAAAATGCCTTGACATAACGTCGCTACACACGCGTGTTGCATATTCATATTGGAGATGCCTCTTGCGTGGATGTGTTTCTATCAGTTAGTGATGTACTGGTTCGTGCATGTTTGTGTTTCATCTTGCGCATGTGTATCCCACTAATGGTGTTCTTTATTTTCTTCCTCTCTACTGCTTCCTATGCTATCAGGAAGTAGAGGTTTGTATGAACATGTGCTTGTTTCGTGATATAAAATATATAAGACATAAGATTCAAAGGAAATAAGAACTTCATTACTGTGTGTACAAAGTAAATAAAGAAACATTACCAATACAGTGTACAGTTTTACTGCATTGTAGTTTTGATTAATAATATTGATTATGTTGCAGGAGCCTGGATCATGGAATCCTGGAAAGCCGTTTGATCAAGGTGCATATGATACAAAATGATATATTTCTACAAAAATTATATATTTCTACTTATATATTATCATCGTTAAACTGTGATTCATACAAAAACAATGCAACTTATCAAAGCACAAGCTTATCATTAGTATGATTCATAGTATTTTAACAGCTCAAGCATACTTTTTCATTTTTTTTTACTTTTAAGCACACATTATCACCCAGTTGCTGTCAGAATATAACACACTCTCAAAGCAAAGAAAGATAAATCCACTAATATATATTACTTCATGTATGGTCATCTATCTGTGTTCGTCTGTTCTCAATCTTTTCCCATTCCCCTTTCTGCTCTTGGATGTAGACTCCATCAGGGAAACAAAATAGCGAGTGGATTTTATCCAATCAGATTTTGTTCTCCTAAATATAGATTAGAATAGAATAGAATGCGCCTTTATTGAGGAGTGTGTAACAGCATGTTAAATTATGTTTACGTCCTTCAAAACGGTGCACATGTGATTACTATTAAACACACGACTGTTGTCTACAATTTTAAATATCTTTGCCAGTGAAGTTCTTGAAATTCACACTTACATTTTGTGCCATATTGTGTTTATTTCTGGCTTACACACTTACACACTCCTCCGGAGTGTTTTGGCAGTAGTCACGTCTGGAAATGATGGAGCATTTTGTATTTGTCTTGTGACATATGAAATTGGTATCAGCAACGACTTTAAACACAAGACTTTGACTAAAACGTTAGGCCAAAGTTAGTCAGACTAACTAGTATTTATTATTATTAAGCATGTTAACAATGTATTATCAAAAGCTCTCGGTTCTAGATTGCACTATTACTCACCATTACAATAACCAGGAAACCATTAAAATTCGCTTAGTGCTACACACTTCTCTCCTTGTGCAACAAATAGCCACCCGTGTGAAGTAGGCGATACACACTTCAGAGTCATGAGGGGAAGTCGATAAGGGCGTGTTGGAAACCCTGTTGGAACGCAGTGGAATTAGCATTGTTTAGTTTGAATAAGTCACACAAGCATAAGGGTCAGTGGTCTCTTCCAGCTGCATTATGGGTGTGACGGCACTTTATTCAGGTGCTCCCCAAAATCAAGCATCAGTCCAGGGTTATTGGTGGCCAGCTCTCTGTGGTCGTAGATAAATTAACGCACCATGCAGTATTACAGACACACACACATACACACACACACAAAGGCACTGAAACAATAGAATTAGAGGGTGATGAGGAGATCAGGTTTGGATAAGCTGCTGAAGCTAGTGCTGGATTTTGCTAAGGCTCTTAACTGTGAGGTCAGAGACCATTCTACATGTGGCTGTGTGTGTTTGTGTGTGTGTGTGTGTTTGAACACAAGAAATAGGAGGAGAGTACACTGTGTGTTTGTGTGTTTGAACACGAGGAATAGGAGGAGAGTACACTGTGTATATGTGTGTGTCTTAGTCTCTTGCAGTTATAAAGAAATATGTTTTCTCTCTTCTCAAAATACGTTCTATAACACGTAAATACAGAAATAGATTCATTTCTAAATACAAACTCAGTTCACTAATATATGTACAGTTTCCTGAGCAGTTATAAATATGAGAGGTGTGAGAATTTTTCTATCATGTTTAAAGACATGATTTTCTAGGATTTCATTTCAAAGGACATTTTAAATAAAACCTTCAAATCAAATCATAATAATTACGATCTTTGATTTGACCTCTTTTGCCATCCTCTCTTTATGTGTGTGTGTTTGTGTGTGTGTGTTAGCTCTGGATCCTGCCAAAGACCCATGCTTAAAGATAAAATGTGGCCGACACAAGCAGTGCGTGGCAGAAGACTACAAAACGCCGACCTGCGTTAGCCAGATGAGGTAAAGTCTTCGTCCTTCTATTTCAAACATTATAGTTCAATACTTAAACCCCAGCTAGGAATCACAGAGGATTAAACCCAGAATTAGCAAACATGCTTATTAAACTTATGCAAAATCTATGAACATGCTTATGATTATTATTATACATCTTTAACCAGATGTTAAAATTGAAACAATCATGGACTTCAAAAGCAAGACATCAGTTAGGAATGTTATGAGTATTGCACCCTTAAAGCATTTTGGACTCTGACACACCAAACCAACGCTGACTGAGACGCCTTCCATTGCCTCACATCTTTGAACTTGAACACACTGTAAACAATACAGCTGGCAGTCGGCATGCACATAAAGGATGCTCTGCGCCTGCATAAAGGGAAATAATTATCCATACCAGAAGGTGGCAGTAGTCTGTATTTGTAATAAAGAAATAAAAATGTATAACATGTATAACAAAACAATCACATAAATATTGTGACGTCGGCGAATAAGAGGCGTGACCAGGAAGCATTTTAAAAACCAGGAACTTGCTCTTTATTGGCGAACACACTCTTACAGCACAACAACAGAGCTCGGTGGTAAGCCAGAGAACTAACTAGCACGGATAAACCCACCACACATTTCCCCCTTTTTGTACTGAACAAACATGGGATTCTTTCACACAAATAACAGTCGGCCGCGGGGGCTCACGGGTATGCAAATGCACATAATAAATGTAATAGAAGTGGAAAATGTTCCAAATTGCATACTACTGTACTAAATAGTATGTCCAAATTAGGACGTAGCCATACAAACTAGCCTAGCTACCATTTTCATACCACTGTAAATCTGTTTGGAACAGTCTACTCGAAATTTAACGATTTCATAGACTATATTCCATTGCAAAAATGCAGATAGCTACAACAGATTGAGATGTTGTTTGCTTGCTTTTCTCGCTTTTGTTTCTCTTCTCCTGCCCTGGTTTGCTCAGACATCTCTCTCAAACATCTCTCTCGCTGGCCTCCGATGCCAATTTAACATGCTCAGTGGGCGCTGACAAGGGCTGGCTAGTGCCAATCAGGGTTGTCAGGTCTGCATAACAAACCCAGCCTAATGGCCATTTAAAACTAGCCAAAAAAACGGGTCAATAAAATCTGACCTCACCAAACCCTGTATTAAAGTCCAAAATCATGACTACCATTGGCAAATATACAGTAACTATCATCATAAGATCATACGATACATTTTTAAATGAAGCACTATTCAAACCATGCAGTTTTCCTAAACAGTTCTTTCATTATTGTCCTAAAAGTAGGGTTAAATATGGGTACTATAATTTGATGGAACGTAAATCATTCCTAATACAATCTTAATTAAATTAATTTCCCTATTCGATGTGGTAAACCGCGTTGACAGACGATCCCTAAACTGCCAGTATTCGTTTCCTCCCTTTGTAACATTCCACAGATACGCTCCCGCAATGACGCCTCTCCTTTCCTAACTCCCCCGTGATCATTCGGGTCGTTTGGCGCTGCACGTTAGACTAGTTTGCTTTCCATACGCGATTTTCACAACACTGCATACGTATTTATTAATTCCTTACGTAAGTTAATTAATTATGTCTTAGAATTTAAGGAGCCTAGATAACTGTTGTTTTTCCTCTGCTGTAATGTTATCCGAAGTAAATCAAACCCATTCCATCGTGTAGATAGCTAGTTTACATAGCGAGATAAAATTGTCACTATCGAAGCGGCTAAATCAAACATGTCTTCATACAGTAGGCCCATTCATTTGAATGGAGTTTTATTACATTTGATAGCCGACTTGTGTTATTATAATGTTTTGCTAATTGGCTGTTGGTCAATGCACTAAAAAGGCACACTAGCTGTCTAAGTGTATGAAGATGGGTGCTGACACGAAGATCAGCTGACCACACAGCATGTAGGGAGTCATGTTGCCCAAACATCTGTGTACCAAACCATATGGAATGTAATTAATTGAGATAAGTTTAATATATAGTAGTGCTGAGAATAATGAGTAATACAGTTGCACACTGCTTTATAGAAAGTTATTTTCATTTATTCCTTTTGTGTATTCCATTGAAGGCCCTGTTTTAAATGGTTAACGGATGTATAGATAAATAGGAACATTTGATCTTTGTTCTCTCTCTCTCTCCTCTTCAGTTCATTTTGGTAGTGAAGGCAAAACAAAGATTTACTGTGACTTGCGTCTTTGTCTGAAAAGAATCAGAACATATTTTAATATTTTGATGCCAAAACAAGTAATACGGAAAGCTTAATGTCTTGCAACCCCATTGTAATTAAATTAATTGAAATCGCATCTCCATTATATTATTACTTAGAACTTCCTATAATTACTCATACATTGAATGATATTGTTCGCACCCAGGAAAGAACTAGGGCTCCCCCACCTCCCAAATCCCAATTTAACCCCTGCATAGGCGACATAGGGCGGCAAGTGCCGAGGGGCGCTTAGACCCACACATGCACACACGTCTCTAACTATACTGCACCCTTATACTGCGCCCCTATACTGTGCTACTAACTATACTGTGCCCCATACTGTGCTACTAACTATACTGCACCCCTATACTGCGCTACTAACTATACTGTGCCCCATACTGTGCTACTAACTATACTGCACCCCTATACTGCGCTACTAACTATACTGCGCCCCCATACTGTGCCACTAACTATCCTGCGCCCCTATACTGTGCTACTAACTACCTCATCTCTGTCTGATTTCACCTAGGGCACCAAATGAGCCAGTACCACCACCTTCCAAATCCCAATTTAACCCCTGCCTAAAAGGGCCTGTATTGTCACATATATTGTAAAAAATAAAGAATAGCAATGAAAATGAGTATATTTTTTAATGTTAATTGCAAAAATTGTTCCAGATGATAATCTAAAGTCTCATATCTTACAAAGTAAAGCCTCATTCAGAGACTTTATCTCATAATTAGAAGTTGTGATTTATTTTCATAGGTTGGAAGCTCACATCTCTCTCTGTGAATAAATGTATGATTCAAGTTCATACAAGCATAAAAAAAACTGAACTTGAAAATGAAATTTGTCATTGCTCATCCTTAAAAAATAGGCAGAGGGAGGATGACGCTTCTGACTCCGAGGTCTGATTAGCAATGAAGCAAATTTTGCTGGTTTTAATGCGCTGCAAAAGCACATTACGGCTAAGAGCTGTGCTTGAACATTACAGGTTGAATTATTTTGGCGAAGTGGAACCCTGCATGCAGCAGAACACAGTAGCACCTCTGATTAGCATACATTATCTTAAGTAAATGTGATGAGGGTGAAAGAAAATGGGCCTCCTTTTGGGGATGTGTGCGTATTGCTCTTGAAAACAACATGTTCCGTGGACAAAAGAACACGCATTTATTTTTGAAAAAAACCCACCAAAATACAGTAATCTCCAAGCAAACCCGCTCTGACAGGAAAAACACCATTAACCCCAATAAATGATTCCTGCTACTGGGGTTTCAATGTTTTAAGATGTTATTGAAGGTTTGAA
This sequence comes from Olivaichthys viedmensis, assembly GCA_028565825.1. Taxonomy (NCBI): domain Eukaryota; kingdom Metazoa; phylum Chordata; class Actinopteri; order Siluriformes; family Diplomystidae; genus Olivaichthys; species Olivaichthys viedmensis. Next base: position 7,192,023 of record JAOUQW010000031.1, on the reverse strand, counting down.
TCACAGCAGTGGTCCCAGATGATGCAGTTTGCCGGGTTTAAATTATTTTCTCAAGGACACAATGAAGTAACATGAAGTTAAATGCTCTGAACTCTGGGATTTAACCAAAAAACCTGCACCACGTTCCAATTAGCCACGAACCTGCACAGTAAACTAGCCATCAAGCTAACTCGGTTAATGTTAGTGACAAAAAAGTGAGCATCAGCTCCTGCAAAGGGACTAGTGTTTAGTGTGCATGAGGTGAAAATGAGGGGACACTGTCCTGGTTTGTTCCTAAACAGCCGTCAACAGCAATTGTGGCCGCACAAATGGCAACGGGAAGTGTGCCGAGTGTGAGAGCACAACAAGGCAACAGCGAGAGTTTGCTAATGATCTGATGAAAGAAAAGGCATGGGGGCGGAATGAAGGAAGGCGAAATGACAGAGGAGGACTGGGGGCGAGACACAATACTGCTATCTCATCCACTTTGCTTCACATGCTATTGCATTTTATTTTTTATTTTTTTGCTGTAGAGTGACGCATCATGACGCTTGGAAAGACGCTTGGATTAAAAACCCTCCAAGGCATTTCATTGTCTTTTCACATCATCCAAGCAGAAATAAATGATCTGTTTTACATTGGAACTAAATTCAATTTGTTTTCTGTGTTTCTTGAAACGGAACTCGGTACACTTTTTTTTTAGGGTTTCGGATTTAATATTCCTCCTGAACTTAGGAACACACAAACAGAGTTGAAGGAGATGAAGATCTGTAATGAAGGCTGAAAATAAAAATGGGATTCGAATTTTCCCAGTTAGAGGAGATTAAAAAAATGGATATAAATGGAAGTGAAAGGAAGACTACAAGCGAAAGAACATGAAGTTATGTTCTGCCCTGCCTCTCAGCACTATTCAGGACTTGGAAGCGCTTATGACCTTCGCCTACGTAAGTGACCACTTGCAGCACCAGGGCATGAGGGTGTAGGATTTTTTTCCAGCAGGAGGACACTTGCCCTGGGCATCAAGCAAAATAGCTGCGTTTACATGCAAAGATTTTTCGTCAATTTGAATGAATGTATTTCTATTGCAGCTTCAGAATGAACTGATTACATGCACCCTAACCTCTGCATTCTGTTAAACATCTCTGTGCATTACATGCACATTACCATGCATTGAGTGTCAGCATTACCATGACCAGAGGTGGTAGAAGTACACGAATTCCTTACACAAGTAAAAGTAAAACAATACTCTGGTAAAAGTACAGCTTCCAATTCTTTACTTGGGTTAAAGACTCCGAAGTCTACTGAAAGTTTGATGGTAAAAGTGCAAAAAAGCGTCATAAATGCAAAAGACGTCTGCACTTAAAATCACACACTGATTTTTTATTAATGACAATAAATAAAAGGAACCAAGGAACGTGGGCAAACCTCAACTAAAGCTAACTAGCTGTTAAAAATGTTAGCTAGCATGATAATAACTCTGATGATAAACTAGCTTGCATGCGTATAGGTAGCGATATGTATTAGGCCACTTGCATCTATGTAGTTTTTTTTTTTATTATTTTTTTGATTTCTTAAACGTCAATAAGTTGTTGGGGGTTTTTTTCATGTTGTTTTAATCTTTTCTTTTTGGTGTAAGACCTTTTTGGTGTACGTTTACGAGCAGCAGCAAATGTAAAATGTACAAATTTACAAAGAAATACATCAAGGGATTATTCAACTCCATGCTCTTGTTGTTACAACCTTTAGACTTGTGTAAATGTGTAACACAGGACCGTTTTATTTATTTCTTTAAGAAAAAAACCCCCGGCACAAGCGCAGAATGTTAACACAAAGATTCCGAATATACAAGTCATTGTATTCAAAGATTTACACGGTGATTGTTCTTTTATTTAACGCATTATTAAAAGGATTACCCACATCGTTCAATCAGATAGAGATTTCGGATTGGCCTCGATTGGTTTACTCTGTTATATTCCAATTGAGCCGCGAGTCAGATTATGAACACATTATTAGATCTAAAAGTTTATTAAGAGCGTCTTACTATTGCTAGCTTGCTAATAACTATATCCTAGTTAGCTTGCAGAACAAAGTAATGAAGTTATGTCAGCGGTCATGTCTGGATGGAGTAGTTGGCAACATAAGACCCTACAATTTAATTTAAATCTAATATTTTAATATTTTAATAAAACAGCTTCATCTGCGATTTTGTTTGGTATTAAAAAGAAAATCGCATTAAATCAAAGAATTCGACGCTTTCCACAAGCTCATCTAACAAACTTCACTTAAGCTAATAAACTATTGGTCCTATGACGGTGATGAAGAGGAAATGGAGAGGGGAAATCGACGAGGGAGTGTTAAAACAGTACTAAAGCGCAGTCCTGGATTTCAGTGTCAAATTTTAAATCCCCGGAGCCGAATCACTATATTCGTCCCGATAATGCTTTCTTCCCTTTTCTCCCTCTCTTTTAGCTTTAAGAGCATGAGCTTCAAGCCAGCGCTGTTGAAGTGTAAGAGATGTCTGCTGGCGCGTCCCTCACCAGTGTGTGCAACAGACGGACACACTTATTCTACCAAGGTGACACACACAGAAAAAATCTCCCTCTGATATTAAGAGTGTGTCATTTTCCAGGAAGATATTCAACCCAAAGATTAATTTATAACCGACGATGTACTACACTGATCTAATCTCTCCCTGTGTGTGTGTGTGTGTGTGGGCGCACTGTAGTGTCAAATGGAGTATCAGGCATGCATCTCTGAGACACAGCTTTCGGTAAAGTGTCCAGGACAGTGTCCCTGCCCGACAGAAATAAACACATCTGTGGAGAGGAAAGGTACACCTACACACACACACACACACACACATGCGCACGCACACAAAGAAGCAAACAGTTCCTCCGAAAGTAACTACTTTATAATGCTCTATTTCTCTCTACTCTTGCTTATGCACACATCCGCAAGCTCACCCACACACACACACACACACACACACACAAACTCCTCCTCTCTGTACAGTACACGATTCATTTACCATCCAACAAGCTGTCCTTATTTTCCTCCCTAAAATATTCAATCTGCATCCCTTAGAAACCTATTAAAAGTTTTCTGTTTTAAAAAATCTGACTTCTAGGGCGGAAGAGAACGAGGGAGATGAACACTTCAGTTTAAAAATGCATGTTGTGCAATCCCCTTTTCCCTTTTCGACGTACAAAAAAACGAACATAAATCTGGTCTTCTTTCTACTCTTCCAATAATATTAACTTTGGCGAATTAGTACTCGTGTCGTTGTGTGTTTTTTCGACAGCTTCTAGTCAGATTTGCAAGACAGAATGCTTCTGGCGTCGAGTCTGTTATAAAACTCGAGAAATTCTGTTTATGTGTGTGCGTGCGTGTGTGTGTGGGTGGGTGTGTAGAGTGCAGTGATGCTGAACTGAACAAGGTCGCGAGCAGACTCAGAGACTTGATCAGAGATCTGCACGAGAGCAGCAACCCCAGCAAGAAACTCAAACTCCCCACACCAGAAAGGAGTAAGTCAACACACAACTGCAAACACTACACTTAACACACTGTGGCCTCTACAAAAAAAGAGGACACAAGACTCAATGTGCTGGGTCAGAGATATACTGTATATACTCGGTAGTTCCGTGAACAATTGTAAAAAAAAATTAGCAGCCTGGCTTATGCCCAACTAAATTAACAATAAGTTCCATTTGCTCCGGCTCATAATTAGAGCCGTATACTTTTTAACACACTACACTCACAGATGTACACAGATTAATTGATTGATTTCTCCCTCTCGTTCACTGTTTCGACGTGTAGTCGTGGACGTGAGTAAAGCACCCATCTGTAAGGGCTCCCTGGTGTGGATGTTCACTGGACTGGATATGAACTTTGACCTTCACCTGGACCAATCAGAGCTGGCCGGCCTGAGTTCGGAGAGGAACGAGGCCTGCACAAAGGCCTTCCTCAGGTCATGTGACCTGGGCCGAGACCAGCTCATCTCCAGCAAAGAGTGGTGCTCATGCTTCCAGAGGCACCAGGGTAAACGCACTGGGGCTGTCAAATTCCTTTATAATATGCATTCAAATTTATAATATAATATTCAGCACTGTGCAAAAGTCTTTTACATGTAAAGAAATTCTGTAAAGCGGAAAATGCTTTGAAAAATAATGGAATGAAAAGTTCCTGAATATACAAAAAATACTATAAAGAGCAGTAACCAGTAAAAAACTGGTGTGAACAGCCTTTGCCTTTAAAAGTGCATCAATTCTCTTACACACACCGTCGTGCAGGTTTATAAGGAAATCGGCTGGTAGGTTGTTCCAAGAATCTTGGAGAACTTGCCACGGTTCTTCTGCAGAACTTTGGCTCTCAATGCGTCTGTCTCTGCAGATAAAATCCCAGAACAGCCTTCATTCTGTTTTTTTATCTAAAAAGTGGTCTTTTACATGATATGTCACTTTATTTAATGACACACACAAAAGATTCTATAACAATTACATTTTTGTAAAATGAATGTTTGGAAATCTAAAATGTTCTCTTTTCTACTGACACACTAATGCAGAAGACATCAAATAAACATCTTTATATGCAAAATGTAGGGTGCCTAAGACTTTTGCACAGTACTGTATGTGAAAATTTGAATCGTATTCGAACAGTAAAATTTGTGTGCACCAACACACACACACTGTGCATGGCCTGTCAATGGTTATATGGTTTGTGCTGATCCGAGATCACTTTTGCGTCTCATATTTCAGAGTCTCCATGCCAATCGGCGATTACCAGCATCCACAAACAACAAGCTGGGAAGAAACTACTGGGTGAGTGTCTCCTCTCGCTCTCTGTTTTGACACATATATATGCAAAATACCAAAAGTGCACTTGCTGCACAGACAAGACCTACATGAAGCTAGTTTTTAGCCAAGATTTCCAACAGACTTATTGTTAAGATCGTCATTACTGTCAAAGCAATACTTTGGGTTCATTTCTATGCCTCGACCATGAGCAAAGCTGCGCAGTTCTGATCTGCCTGAATTGAAACGAATATCTCAGAATATCTCATTATTTGATTGTAGGGCTCTACAATCAAATAATAGCTCATTTGCATTGATATTACATGATTATACACGATACGTCATCCTTCTCTGCATAAATGCATATGCATAGAAATTCAATCATGAATATGTAAACGGCGCCTATATTATCATAACTGTCTGATAGGGAAAAATCAAATCACTGTGCCATTGGCCAAATAATATTTTCTAGCCAGAAACGGAATCCATCTCGATTTGAGTTGATCGAGGAACTGAAATGAACGACTTGGTACGTTTGAGGTGGCAATCTGCTCTTTCTTCGTCGCTCAAGGTCGTATGTTTAATTTGCACAGAGCAGAAGAAATCAGACATGAAAAGAGATATTTGAGTAGAAGAGAATAAAGTAGAGTAGAACACAACGTGACGGTGCAATCGCTGCAGGCATAAAATGAAAAACTGTACACAAAAATAAAGAAACCTTGGCAATTGAGAATGTTAATATTACATTTAGCAGCTGAACGTGTTTTTTGTATTTTAACTGCAGACGTTATGAAGCTGAACTGTGATCTGGTTGTGAGACGTGTTAGTATGAGATAATAACGTCTTTGTGTGTGTGTGTGTGTGTCTGTGTGTGTGTGTGTGTGTGTGTAGGTCTGTACGTCCCCTCCTGCGATGAGGACGGCTTCTATAAGCCTCACCAATGCCACGGCAGCAGCGGACAGTGCTGGTGCGTGGATCGCTATGGAAACAAGGTCGCCGGGTCACGCAGGATGGGGCCAGCCGAATGCGGTGGGGCATCTTAAAGCACTCACATGATACTTTCATTCAGTTCTGCGTAGAATTATACATTAAAGCCAGAATCCACTACCAAAAACTTTGAATGTCATCAGTTGTTAAATACCAATAGAGTTTTGTCAAATGATACAGTATTTCTCAACCAAAATCATTCTTTACTAACGTCACAATAATTCTAATTATCATCATAAGTCTGAAAAATGATTTGTATTGACTAAAAGTGCAATCAATACGCGTCAATATCACATGTTACCTGTTAAAAATGGGGTTTTGTTTATTATTTGGTGAAGTTTTCGTCACATTTCAGCAGCTTCAATAAAATATCTGCCCAAAGGAAAAACTTTTGGCGCCCCAGGCTCTGTAAAGAGAAGAAAAAAACTAATGATGTGGACTACTAACATCCAACCAATCAGGACAAGCCAGTGTTTCTACTTGCCCGTCAATCACATTGCATATTACTGTAATTGAGAAAGCTCCGCCTCTTGCACAAGCATTCAGGCGTTCTAGCCAAGACAGGGTGCTTTTTTGGGGGGGATTTTGTGTTTCAAAACAGCTAGCCTCTTCTAACTTCCACCAAAATAACTAACTATACCTTTAACAACAAATAACCATTTGCCTGAAATATGTGGCATCGCAACAATTTGGAAAAAATTTAGGAAAGGGTATGCAACAAGATACTCAAATATAATTTAATTTGATATGAACATTTCTCAGTAAAAAAAAAAAAAAAGTAGATTTGTCAATTTGTCAATTATATTGTATTCTTTTGTTACTTATTTGCAAAGGAAAATGTTTCT
>JAOUQW010000031.1:7166180-7176921 GCA_028565825.1 Olivaichthys viedmensis | reverse complement strand
AATGATTGCATTTAAAATTTCCACTTAAATAATTAGCAGAGTAAAAAAGGCTCTTTCAATAGTTAAGGGTTCTTTGCTTCCTAAAGGGGTTTTACTTGGACTCCTCTCTGATAGGTGAACCCTCTGGGGTTATAGATTTAACTTTTTTTTTTTTGTAAGAGAGTACAAACAGTCAACTATCAGAATTATTGGCACGCCTCATGAAAATAAGTAAAAATGAACAAATAATGTGCACTGAGTGATATGTTAAGCTTAAACATATGGGAATGTTGCATAGTTTTATTTTAACACATAAATATATGACATAAAAAGCTTTCTTGGCTCCTGAGTGGCGCCATGGTAAAAGCGGTCGACCCATCATTGGTAGATTGAGAGTTTAAATCCTGATGTTGTCATGGCAATCTGTGACTGGGAGTCCAATAGAGCATAAGTGTAAAGAAAATATCAAGAAAAATCCAAGGAGTAACTGCAGTGTACTTCAGTAATAAATGTAGGGGTACTAAAATTTGTAGCGTAGTGCTTCTGAGACTGTAGGAGGTGAAACCAGTTGATATTTGTGTAGAACAAAATAAAGTGCTATAAATAAAATAACCCAATAAAAAAGCGTAGTGGTCTCGGTTTCAGTGAACAGAAACACTAATTAACCACTTTTCACATTACTCTTACATGTACAACATCAGTGATTTCTACTGATTTCTACACCCCAGCTCACACGTGGCATACAGTCGGTTTACGCTCGTTTCTTAAAGGCAGTTTTTAAATCACTGTGAACTACATATAAACTCTGAGTCTCTAAAACAATACACAATAAACCCTTTTACTTAATGATTACAATAACATTTTGTAAATATTTCACAGTACTATCTGCGATTAATCAACAATGTGAAAAAAAAAGAACGCTAACAGAACTACAGCACAATCCAAAGCTATCCTGTGTAATTAACTCATCCTCTAAGCTCAAAACATGACAAATATGCTCACAGATACTCTCACGAGTTCTTATATGCCATTTTCAAGCACCCAAATGATAAATCTGAACCTTTATTCCAATAAACACTCGAGGCACCCGAACCCCAGTCACAGCTCACATGCTTATCTTGCCCACGCAGCTCTCTCCCAGTTGGTTCATTGCGCATGTGCGCCTAAAGCCGTGGTCACACCAGAACTCCGCCCAGCTCAAGACTCAGACAGCCCTCTTGAGTGGACTAAGGGCATTAAATACACCACTTGACTACATTCAAAATGGTTGATGATGTAATCGTTGTTGTCAAAACATGACATTCATTCCATGGGGTTCCAAAGTTCTGTGAGTGTAGATCAGTTACGTTTCCTTAAATTTCCTTACTTTACATTATTTACATATGTATTTGCTGTTTTGCCGATGTTTAAGGGTGTCAGTAGTTCTGGAGCTGACTGTAGACACACACACACACACAAATCACTTTGCAGCACGACACAGCATCTGCATTTTGCTTATGTACTACCCCCTGGTGGATATTTACCAAGTCACACAACCATTTTCTTGTCAGATCTGGAATCCTGAGGCAGTTTAGTTGCAGATAAAAAGTATATTAATATTTAAAAGAGGAATTGAAATGGTGTTAAAATGTCAGTGTCAAAAAAAAATGTGGTAACTTCGTGCAGCCTTGTACATGTCCACACTGAACATCAGCGTTCATCAGGGTACAGCAAATAAGCATGAGTTTAAGATAAGTAGTCAAGAGCAAAAGTTTAGTATACCCTTAGCACTAAATAAAGAAGAGATTTAATTCATAGTAACAAGACATTTAGTGTGTTAGGTTTCACATATGCTATCACAAGTAACAAAAATGATCAAGTTAAGATGTTATTTCTTTCTGCAACATAAAGATTTCTCTCACCTTTTATACTTTTTTATCCATGTGTAAACTGTGATTTGACAATAAATCTAAATCTTTCTGACAAATCTGATCTAACTCTACCAGAGCTTCGCCCATTCATCTTGATATACAGTATCTGTAATGAATGCCAGATGTCACACACAGCCTTCTGGATACCGAGAGGGTTGTGGCAAAACTACTTTTCAAAATATATTTCTGTTGACTTTGCCTTATGTTTTGGATTGTTTTCTTGCTGCAGGATATTCCCCCATTTCATTCTTAACATCTTGGAATTCTATCTTGTGTAGATAAATTGTAAAATAACTAGCGCTGGCCCGAATAGCACTTTACAGGCTTCAAATGCTCGTTGGAGTTTCTGAACCAGTATCCGAATACTTGTTCTCAAGACAATAATATTTCCGTTTTATAATTAACCATAATTTTAAGTATGTTCGTTACTGCAGTTTAAAATATATTCAGTAGGTGGCAGTAGGCGGGCGTTTTTTACGCTCATGCAAGAGAGATTTCCAGTAACGTTCAGTAAAACTTCATTAAAGGTTTTAAACTACAATGGGCACAAATCAGGTACCTCGGGTTTGTGGATTGAGCCTATTTTACACCAGAACCGACGTTGCACGCGCAGAACGCCGTAATGACCCCACAACGCTTTTCATTTTACAAGTACAACGGGGTGTGGAACATTCATTTCTGCGTTTTCATTCACGGGTTTAGTAAATGTAACGTGCAAATATCTGTACCGACCATCTGTGTATTATAAACATGCATTGCCACTGTATATGATCACATAAAGTTGTTAATCCAGTGAGATTTTCACTCCTGCGAAATTTCACAAAGTTTGAAAATTAATTGATATTAGAAAATAATGTGGGTTGTTACAAATAGAAATAACTGCGAGAACGGCCAAGATTGGTCAGAATTCCTTCGGCAGCGGGCGGGATTTAAAAAAAAAAAAACAGTCCTGCGCACACATCTAGTTTAGGCTACAATTTCTGTATCTTAAAAAAGACGAAGCTTCAGAATACTAAATAGAGAAACGAATACCAACCTGTTCGTTAGGTTGGTCTCTTTTTAGCATTCGTATATTCGAATAGAAGTACATTTTCCTTATTTTCATTCAAAAAAAACATTTTATGTAGACAGATCCATGTGAGGCTTCTCAGTATAATCCTTTTTTGCAGCATTACATCACAGGCAAACACAAATGCAAGACTGTAGAAACAAAATAATAAAGAAAACCGTTAAGAAGAAATGCAGCCCTACAGTATCATATAATTAAACACTCCTGTTGGGTTTGTATCTGAATGCAGGAATACTCATTCAGAATATCATACAGTGGTCTATATGTAGATGCAGAATAAAATCTTAATACGTGGATTATAAATTCAATTACTTTGCAAACAAGGATGAATAATGTTTTTGCAAACCAGAGGCAAGTTACCCAAATACTTCAGAGACACATCCTGTATTCGTCTCTGGTCAAGGTGCAAAGAAAGTGCTTATAAGTTCTTCATGTCCTTGGCACACTTCCATGCGACTCAACAAATCATTTGGAATAACGTAATAAATTGCTAAGTGACTAAAATGTTTACATTTTCAGATTTGGCATACAAGACATCCTTGCTAACCTGGATAATCATAGGTCACAATAAAAGCAAGTTACGAGCATTAGGAGGTTAATGAGGTTACTTGCTAGCTAAATAAAAATTATTAAAGTCGAATGAAACCTATATCCATGATTTCTTCCTAACGGTTAATGTTTTGACAAAAACTAAACTAAACTGTCCACCGTCCTGGGAACCTGAGAAGAGGAGACAACAGATTTGAGCAGGAAAACATGGAAGATGTGTGAAATTCTAAAATTGGTAGGCAACTGAATGGCATGATGTGTGCCCATGGTAGGTAGCAACTCCAGTCGTTCTGTGAGTGGCTGCTGTAGGAGCAAAAGAAATGCCTGTCGTCTGATTTAATCTTCGAACTTGGACGGAGGGTGACGGCCTGGTTTGAGGCTTACATTGATGTTTAGGTGGTTACAGAAGGCACTTCATACGTGCAAGGTTCATTTGGTTCCTCGGCCCGATACGATTTATTCTGGAAGGCCATAAACCTGAACACTTCCTGAAAAACAACAGCACGGCTGTTTCCATTGACTTGGGGAGTTTGGGCACAGGGAATACCCATCATGCTGTATGTGTGTTACCTGTTGCATTACTTGATTTCTCATATTCTGGATAACATGTACCTTATTTTGGTGGCATAGGATGCAGAAGCTGTGCAGGATTATTTCCTCTTTGTGAAACATGGTGTCGGCTTTGCGAAGCCTGGAAAGTGCGTCAGGTTTTGCATTTTTTTTGCATACGGGTCTGTAGGTAAATGTAAAATTTAACCTCGGAGGTTCAGTCTTTTTGCTGCCTTTATGCACTCGAGATTACAGTGGTCGGTCAAGATAAGGAAAGTGTGTTGGGCTCCCTCTAAGCAATGTCTTCGAAGGCCGCCTTTATGGTTCTGTTGGCTACATCGTAATTTCTTTCAGCTTGTGTTAGGCCGGGGTTATACTTGCTGCTAACTTCGTATACGTATGCGCAAGATGGCCACCATACGTATCTTAAGATGCACATTATCAAAGCCACCTCAACTCCCGCTTCACTGTTTACCTCGTGGTGCAAAATCAGAGAGAAGTGGACGATATTCCGGTGCTGGCGATGTTTTGGCTCTGACCTGTCCCCTAGTGGACAGAGTTTTTAATTATTGTTATTTTCAGTGTCTTTGCTCCACTTTTATACACTTTTAAGTTTATTTGAATATTTTTTTCAATTTCACATGTTTTATTTTTAAAGCTGTACTTTAAATGTGCGATATAAATAAGTTTAGGTACTCAGCACTGTACGATCCCTTAATTCCTATACATATGCACATGCAAAGTAAACAAATCCCTCACCATTTTTCCACACTGAAGACTTAACTAATGGCTTTTTCGAGTGTTTAATTACTTTTGTAGCGATTTAATTTAGTAGTGCACTAAGGACCAAACTCGACTGACTCAAAAGAGTTGATCCTACCATTTGAGTCAATTCAGTACTGGAGCAGCGTGTTGTGATGTGAGCCATATCACAACACATTTTAACAAGGCAGCACATAATGAGACACACAATTCATAACACAAGACTTTTTAAGGGGAAAATCTGGAGAGTGTTTGTGGCATCCATGATTCTTCATTTCAGGATTCTGTTTTAAACCATTTCCGGCCCAGAAAGTAGCTCCGCCCCAGTCGAAAAAAAAGCTGCTCAGCTCTGCCACTTTTTTCCTAAAAGGCCACCTATGAGGCGTACATACAAAGGGGATGGGGGTCGGTTTGGGGGGAAGGTGAAGGCTTGTCAAAGTTTTTATGCCAACTGCAATTCACCTCAACAGGCAGCAGAGGGCTCCAAAAAATGACAAACCGCTCCTTTAAGAATGTGTACCCTTCAGCTGGACAAGAACATGCAGGAGTAAGACAAGGATGAAAAGACTGAATTGAACACAAGCATTGACATCTTTGACCTGACATGAGTTTAATCACCAACAAAGTGAGGAGTCTTTTTTTTTTTTTTTTTTTTTTTTTATCAGGCAGATATAGAGAGAAAATCATAATTTCATATTTCATAAACTGAATTAGGGAGAGATGGAAACTTGGCACATAAAGAGACACCCACACCAGAAACGATCATAAAAACGTCACCAAGGGCCATGGGTGTGTTGGGGATGCTACACATACACACGCACACAACCATACACACTCGCACGCACTGCTTATCATCAGACTCGCATTTCAAATATTGTATTGTATTGTGTGTGGCTGCGTGTGTGTGTGTGTGTGTGTGTGTGTGTACACTGTATTTGATTTGGAGAGCGGGGAACGACTTCAGGTCAGTCTTTTTTGTTTGTTTTTTTTTGTTTACGATGATTGTTCAAGTTCATTAAATTCAATATCAAATAAAATACATTAATAATTCAAAAAACAACAAAAATAAAACAATGACAACAACAAACATTAACTACATAAACATCCTCATGTGCAAGAATATACATTTTGGTTCTAAGGCCATAGTTGTTCGTCCACGACGGTGGCGCTGTCAACGTTGCGAGTGTGCTAATGTCGTTTTCGACAGATTCGAGCAGCGTTGCTTTAGCGCTGCCTGCAGATCATGACCAGCGCATGCACTGAGTGGCTGGAGCGTGGCCTCACGGGATCTGTAGTTCTGAGACTCTGAGTAGCACCATTAGGATTTCCCTTCTCCAGCGATCGCCACGCCATCTCCTTGCCTCACGTGTTCTGAGGGAGATAAAACTCCATAGGAATAGGAGTCGCAGGAAAGGTTGCTGAGTTCCTTGTGACTGAATCGACTCTGGTTCAGTTTGCCTTTGAAGTAACACACCAACGCGGCCGCATCTTCCAACAACACTGAACAAAGGTTTGTTGTTTGGAGAGCACGAATAGATAAGCACACAGCTGGATAGAGTGCCTCTTGCTCATCCTCTGTGCTAAGTGCATGTTAAGCGCACGGAATTATGGGGATTGGAACAAGGGGTTGTCACAGCTATAACGAACACTTTATACAAGGCTTTGCTTTGGCTGTACAGCTTTTTGTAAAATAAGAAAACAAAAACAGAAAAACACTGCCTCTTGCAACAAAGAAAGACATATTTCATGTATGGACTACATAAGACAGACTCATTGGACGGTAAAGGACAATGACGTCGCGATTAGTAGATATTACAAGCCTGTTACAAACTGAACGACATCATTTCACCAGTGGAAAGAAGATTCATGGTTCTAAATTTGTTCTTTTCATCGCTTTATATTTCCTTATGTTTATATATGATTATATTTCATCATACAGTGGGGTACACAACATGTAAACAGCCACAAACGTCGTTAACAAGAAAGAATTCCTCTCGGTTGCTTTTTTTGTTTGTTTGTTTGTTTGTTTTTTTTTAGAGGAAAAAACCCACAGGCACATACGCACGCCAAAATGCAGACGGGCGCGCCGGTACGCATGCAGACGAGTGCGCACACATTTTAGCTGAGGTACAGTGTGGCAACAGCAGCTCGATCTCTCGGAAAACCGGAACTCAACATGTTGTCTCGAACTTGCAAAAATTATGATACAAAACACACACGCGCGCGCGCACACGCGCACCTATACTTTTCACAGGCTTGTAAATGTCTCTTTTTAAGACTCTCTGTCCTGCATCGTCTACAATAAGCTTCTCTCCTCAATAGGAGGGAGTCGGCATAACCGTTTTTTCTTTCGGTTTTTAAGATATTTAAGTGGCCGTGTGTATAAGTATAGACGGGAGTGTGCAAATGGCCACTTGCCATGGTCCAACTGAGCGTTCCTCTGTAGCAAAATGGGAGTCCTAGCCTCGAGTTTAGGGGTTTATCTGATTGGAGCTTTGAGTCTGATGAACAGCGCACTCATCGTGGCTAAATATATATGGAGGCGAATCCAGTGCAGGAAAGCCTTTGAGTAACATTACTCACGAGCATTTGTGCGCAGGAGTTCTTCTCCTTTTGTGTGTCGTTTCTGTCCGTGTCCTCCTTTTCTCTGGAGGCTTGCGTGCGTTACTTGTGCGCGTGTAACGCCTCCTGAAACTTGGTGCTGGTGTAGCGGATGTGGAAGCCTTTCTTGCTGATGGTGTCGTCACTGTGGAAGCGAATCAGCATGGCGTCGCCGGCTGAATACAGTTCCTCACGAGGCTAGAGGGAGAGACGGAGGACCGTTTTTACTATGTAACAGGGTCAGCAAAGGAAAAGGTTCATCGTCGCGTGTTTCCATGAAACATCAAAAAGAATGGGACTTTAGGTTATTAGAGCTACCATTGCTGGAACACTGTTTTTGACGTACTATTGAGGAAGGGTGGGAATCTTGCTTGAAATTCCGATTCAGGGTGCCAATTATAAACAGTCGCTGCTCACTAGGCTTAGTGTATTTTCGATTACGGCTGTCAGAACAAATCACACACACACACACACATAAACACATAAACACATGCCTCGGTCCTCACCCCTGAGCCGCAGAAGCGTCCGAGTTTGTGTGCCAATGTGTCATGCCCGTCATACAGCTCGATGTAGTCGTAGCCGCAGTCGGCTTCCTCCTCCAGCTCGAAGGTGTTGAAGGTGAGCTCGACGCTGTAGCCCGCTTCAGCCGTGACCAGCCACTCGCAGTCAGTGTGGCCCGGATAGTTATTGTCCCCAAACTGCGCGTGGGAGTACAGGTTCTTCTGCCTGGCCTCGGCCTTGAGCCTTCCTCCACACTCTACACACACAGACGCATCATTTGACATGGCTTATTATTATTTAACGATCATGTTCTGTTCACTACTTAGCAATGGCTGTCCCACTGCTCGAGCAATATGACTGTAAAATGTATTTTAATGCATCTCAGCTCAGGTATATGAACAATATTAAAGGAAAAAGGCACGCAAAAGCGTTTCACATGCTTACATACGAGATGGGACGGCGCTCATGTGACAGGGACAAAAATATACATAGTGCTGTCAGGTCAAAATGGTCTCATTATAATCTCTGTATACTATAAACATGATCTTTAAAAAAATGATTGTTCAGATTCATTCGGTTCATGTTGGATGATTATATTCATTTTGGCCTGTATAGGACCATGATGGTTAACCAAAGCTGAATAAAATACCATGTGCTCATCTTTAACACATTCTTGGGTAATCCTCTCGGTGATGTACATTACACACATTTATTGAAGTGGAGCTTATGTTTACATCTTGCACGTACTGTTGCATGTTCTACTTCAGCCAATAGAGGGCACTGCTGCACAGAGAAGTCTGTTGAACTGATGGCGCCCCGTGGAGGAGTAAAAGAGTCCGGTCACCTTGTCTTACGGCTACTTGACAATAACCTGGGTGTCTGTAAACCTTCCTAGACGTCTGTTTCATATGTTTAAAGAACGATGAACTGCTAAATTAAATCAAATGAGAGGCCTTGAAATAACAATACACTGGCAAAAATATGCACTCCCGCTCCGTGTTGGCAAGTTGAAAGCTTTGTGCTGGTCCTGCAACCCGTCACGTCTTGTGTTAAACAAGAGTAAACTCTAAAAGAAAGAAAAACAAGCTTGATAGCCTGATAATGAATGATACACCTTCTGACTCGCTTACTTTTCTTCAGCTCCTATTATTAGTATCTCTATCATTCTCTCTCTGCCGCTCTCCTCATTAGGCCAGTGTTAGTTCATGCAGTTCCACTTGTGTGGCCTATATACAGTATGCACTTTGTCTAATCTGTGCTCATAAATCTCTGTCAGATCAAAATACAGGCGACTGTAAAACCCTCGCGGACCCTTCCTTCCACACACGCATGCACTGACCCGTGGAGTGTGTCGCGTGGAAGCCCTTGCGCTGCACGGAGGCGTCGGAGATGAACCGGAGGTAAATCCGGTTGCCCGTGGAGACGAGGGGCTCTGGGATCTTGCTACCGCAGAGCCGGCTCAAAATGGGCGCCTTGTCCGAGTCGCCGTCGAAGGCCTCCAGGTGATCGTAGGCGCATTCCTGGTGCTGCTCGATCTCAAACTCGTTAAATGACTGCAAAAGACACGGAGGAGGAGCAAGAGAAGAAGAGAGAAAAAAGGAAGTCAATGAACCATCAGACCCCATGAGAAAAAACTGAAGAGATACATGGAGGGAGGTTGATAATTAATGACAACTTCTGATCTGGTCTGATCTTTTAGCTCCTTTAATTAGTGTCTCTCTCTCTCTTTATCATTCTCTCTCTGTCTCTCTCTCCTCATTAGGCCAGTGTTAGTTCAGACAGCCTCCGTTCCGCTTGTGTGGCCTGCGAGCATGGGGTCTCATGATGCTGCTGTACAGTACATATGAATGCTAGACGGGTGCGGTTTCATATGTTTCACTAAACATACACCCGTAGTCCGTTTAGATACGAATTACACCCACGTGTGCTAATATACCATGGGAATAAAAACCTTTGAGGCCTGAAAATGATGGGCAAAAGCAGAAGGACAGGTGAGTATTGGTTATGGACCGAAAAATATCTCAATACATTCATATATTTACCTGCCCAAAAATGATCTCATCACGTGATATTATCTCGTTGCGTTCGCAGATAACGTTGCCTTTATCTACAAATAAATGATTTAAAATAAATCGTAAAACAGATCTGGGAGCCTATAAATCTGAATCGCCTTTTAAACATTTCACAGACTGATTCGTGTAGCTCCTCGACCTCCTTTGTAATCATTCACTGCTGCGTGTATCTCTGTGTCCATTAAAAGTCACTTAACACGCAGCACCCAGGCCTCACAGCAGCTATCCTGACCGCTCGCTTTGATCAGACGGACCTGTTAAAATGCCTTGCTCTGACAGCCCTGGCCAGGAGGGATTTCCTGCGTAGACACACTAATATATTAAAATCATAAAATATATTTCAGAAGGGTTTCCAGTGGAAGCAGCTGCTCTGGGAGTGTGTCGTTTATTAAGTTAATAGATTCACTTTGGTGTTGATTTATGAGACAGGACAAGACCCAGATATGGGAATAACGCATGTGTGCAAATCGTATAGGATACTATATATGAGTGTGTGTGTGTGTGTGTCGGTGATTGTGGGATGTGTTTGTGCATGCCTGTCAGTATATAGGAGAGGCAATAAGACAGTATTAGTGCACGAGCGTGTATTTGTTTGTGAGACAGTAGAGATGCAACCGCATCCATACATCCAGTTATGTATGTTTTACAAAGCTCTGACATTGTGGGGCATTAAAAAAAGGGTAACACTTTACTGTAGGGCAGTGTTCAGAAGGCTACATGACACCTACATAAGCCCTTCATGACAACTG
>JAOUQW010000031.1:7148667-7164369 GCA_028565825.1 Olivaichthys viedmensis | reverse complement strand
ACTGCATTTCATCCAGGTGGTGTGTTTGTCAGGGTTGCTTATCACACACACACACACACACACACACACAGACACAGACACACACATCTGTTCAAAGAACAAGGAAAGTTATACGAATAATTTGATTAAAATAGCGATTTAAAAAAAGAAAAAGAGAGGCTGCAGAATAAAAGGAGGACTATGGAAAGAAGTTTAGGATGATTCAGGGCGCTTTTACTTTTGCAGCGTTTAGTGTGTTTGAATTGAACCCTGGTGTGTTTGCCTCCTCAGTGCGGTTCGTTTGGGCAGGTGAGAATCGCACTCAGGTATGTACTACCGGCCCGAGACCACCTTGTCTGCTTCCAGGCGAACTCTAGCGCGAATCGATTGCAGTGAGAAAACGATTCGACTCTGAATCGACCCAACTTCAGGAAGTGAAGCAAAAAATGTCTGAGGTCCCAACATTAAGAACTCATTCACACACACACACACACACATACTGTCCCCACCTCATTCCCCTCCAGCTCAAAGGCCTCAAACTGCATGGATATGCGGTACTGTGTGGGGGCCACCACTTGCCACACGCAGTTCTTGTTTGGGGGGTATTCTTTCGGCCAGCCTGGGGTCGTGATCGTTCCATTCAGTTTGGACAGTAGGCCTCCACACGCAGCTAAGAGAGAGCGGGATAACACAGATGGAGAAAAGACGGAAATGGCATCTGTTTTGCATTAAATGACAGATAAAACGAACAGGGTTTGAATCTGTGATGGGTGCTGTGAGTCACCACAACACACTGTGCCTTGGATTGTAATCTATTAATTAGAAGCAGAAAGATTTACATGAGCTATATGCGGATGTGTGTGGTTGTGAGTTTTTTATTGTGCTTACATGTGGGAGTGTGTGTGCGGTCATGTGTGTGTATGCAAGGGGGTTTTCCGGCGTACACTCTTAAAAAAGGTTCTATCTACCACCCTAAAGGGTCCTTTGGTTCGTGAAACCCTTAAAGAGTCTATGTGGAACCCTACAACAGATGGTTTCCAAGTCAGACCTGCTTAAGGAAGATAAGAACCTTAAGAAAGAGTGTCGAGAATTCAAAGGAGGCTGCCTTTCAGCGTCAACACGATTTCTTCGAGACAAAGTCTACTCGTCTAGCAGATTTCTTTCAAATATGCTCCTTTAATGACTTTAAATAGTATGTATTTGAATGCATTCGAATATTAACGAGCCTAGAACAACAGAAATGTACATTTAGGTGTGCCTATAGAGAAAGGAGATGTGCCGGAACCGACTACAAAACCAGCATAAACGCAGTAAGCGTTAATGCTAATAAAACAGCCATATTTAGGAACGTGTGACAAGACGGTTTATCTTCATTCGCAGGATGCATTCCCGTTTTCACAGCAAACCGTAGGACTATTGTAGTGAGGCCTAAATAAAAAATTTAAGTCTCTTTAGCGCAGCCGTATGATGGAACTTTGTCTTGAATAATGAGATTATTTTCTTGTAATCCAAAAGTTCAGTGACTGTGAATGGCCATCATCCAACAGGGGAATCATTTCCGTTTTGCACTAAACCACCCTGCCCCACTGTGCGAGTATGCCCACTTTGCCTCATCTTGAGTCAGGAAACACCCTGGTATGTGATTATGTGTGTGTGTGTGTGTGTGTGTTTGTGTGGGGCTGTAAGGGCTTGTGTTTGTTTGCTCATCAGTGGCTGTCTGTGTGCGTGCTTGTTTGTGAGTTTGGTTGCGAATAGTTAAGCGTGCACACTATTTGTCCCTGTTGTCTTCCTGTTGACCGAGGATGTTTTCTTCAGCCATTTAGCCTGGTCATAGCTTCCGCTGGCCATGTCTGGGTCAGGCAGGCGGAAACACCTGCACACGCACGCACAGACACACACACACACACACACACACACACTCATACCTTCACAACTTTTTTTGTCTGGGGCCAGTTCGTATCCAGGGTCACACGCACACTTGAAGCTCCCCAACGTGTTCACACACCTTTGCTCACAGCCTCCGTTATCTGGCTTCATGCACTCATCCTCCTCTACAAAGACACACACACACACACATGCCTTTAGAAGCATAAATATTGTGTAACTCTAGCATAGAAAGGTCACTCTTGTTTTTTCTAGATAGAAAAGGGCTATAAAGTAACTATAGGTCAATACTGAACATGAATTTCTTCGCTAAGGCCTGTGTGAATGTGTGTGTGATACCTTTAAAGAAATTCGCAGCGAAGCCAGCTTTGTTGACGGTGCTGTCTGAAACGAATTTCATCCACAGCTTGTTGGAGGTGGAGCGAATGTCCTCAGGGATGTCATAGCCGCAGAATCGACCGATCGGTGGGCTGCCCTCAGACAAGCCGTCCCGCACCTCCAGGTAGTCGTACGCACAGCTATCATGCCTCTCAATCTACACCCACACACACGGATAGACAGCGTGCATAAAGACGCGCGTACGCAAAACATCCGCAGTCATTCTGCACAGAAAGACACAAACATGTTCCCACGTACGCGTTCAATCAGCGGCAACGCAACGCACCTGCAGAAACACAAACATATTGTGTGTTCTTTGCATTATCGTGCCAATAGCACCTTAGGTGTTACAGCCCAAGAGGCATTCCAATGAAAACAGGATCTCACATACCAGACGCTCTTGTCTGTGCGTGCGTGAGTGTGTGTGTGTGTGTGTTTTCACTGGTATGCCAAGGTCTCTGGGTTAGTGCCGTGTCTTCCTCTTGGATTGTATGTGCGCGGGACAGAGAGCAAAGTGTGTAAGTGTGCGCAGGTAAAAAAAGAGAGCGTTTTCCATCCTGTGTTTGTGTGTGTCTCTCTCTCTCACACACACACACACACACACACATTCCTAATCGAGGAAGAGAACCTTCTCTTTTCACTTTCAAAGAAAGTCTTTGACCTTCCCCTATGGCCTATAGGCCCAAGAGGGCAATAACTATACTACTGTAAACATTCCACCACACACACACACACACACACACACATCACAGACATGGACATCTGACTGCAGTGGCTAGGCACAATCCTAATCTGATTACAAGAGAGTGAGAGAGAGAGAGAGATATGCAGTAGAGAGAGAGTTAAGGAGGAGAAACACAACACTATAGAGGAAGACACAAGCGAGACAAATTGACGACTCGGAACTAATGTTCGCTAATTGTTCGCTAAAGCCTCTCGTTGTTACGGTAACATGAGGTTTTTCGTTGTTTGCTGAGATCGGGATGCAAGTAAACACTTTATTGCGTTCTGATAAAAACGTAAGAAATATTGGCATATATTCAGATTTTTAATTGTCGTTGTACCTCGAAGGCCTGAAAGCTCAGGCCCACGTTGTAGCCCTCAGACACGGTGATCCTCCACACACACTCTTTAGAGGGCCTGTAGTCATCTGGGTAGTTCGGAGACTGAATCTGTCCCGAGTCTTTATTGACGTCCCCTCCGCAAATCGCTACAGAACAGAGAGAAAAGCTCGTATATTTGTAACCGGGATGAAATAAGTAAATAAGCAATTAGAATAAATTCAGATTTACATATGTGACCCGTATCCTTATGAAGTACAGGAGTCAGACCCACCCTCATAGACGGCGGCAAAGCCTTTTCCCACCCAGTTACTGCTGCTCCGAAACTCAATCCACATCCGACTCTCGGTGGAGATCAGCGTTTCTGGAACCTTATCGCCGCAGAAACGGCCTGCGCACGCACACACGCACGGGCACACAGAAACAGAGAACCGTTTATATTTTAAAAACAACAACACATATAAAGACATCTGAGAACGCACTTGAATTATTATCTAATTTGAGCAATAATTCCGGTTTAGTGCACGTTATTCTGACTGTGTGTGTACCTAGCAGAGGGGCCTTCCTCCAGTATCCGTCCCGCACCTCGATGTAGTCGTACCAGCACAGACTGCTCTTGTACAGGTCCATGGTGGTGAAGTTCAGCACTATCTGAAGAAGGATTATACACGCTTAGATTATAGACGCGAAGAAGCACTGTCTCAAATGTCAGTTTTCATGGCAGAGGTGCGTGTTACCTTCTCCCCGGGTGTGACTGAGATCCTCCACACACAGTGCGTGTATGAAGGGTATCCGTTCGGGTAACCGGGAGACGAAAAGTTGCTCGTCGAGTCTTGCAAAGTCTCACCACACGCTGGGGAAAGAAACGGTCCTTTTCACATCATCAAATAAAAGAGGTTCATGGGCTCTGTTTTAATGCAAGCATCATTCAAAACCGGCGTATTGCTAATTTGGCTTTTTAAAAAAGTCCAGTCCCGTTTCTTACAACCCCACTTCGACATAAAACAGGCTTTTTTCACCCAAGTGCAACTGACTGACTGATTTTTATTTGTAACAAATAAGAACAGCTCAGTTGTGGCTCCTCAATTGTGAACCAGACAGTTAACGCGTCGTTACGTCATTACATCATGTATTTAATAGCTAGTCAATTAAATATCAAAATTCCATTATAAAAGCAAGGAGTTGGCCGCGCAGGAAGACAGAAAACACGTGTTGTAGGTTTTGTCAGCCAGTCGGTTATTTCTACCACCTAAATATCGGAAATGTAATCGTCCGTCGTTATGAAAATGTCACTGGCCTGAGCACGTTCAGGTTTTTCAGGGGAAGAACATGTGAGTGGATTTCACCTAGCCAGACCTCTCGATAATGTATTCACTGTAAACCCCTTTGTGCAATTCCTCCGTTGTCTGTTGACTTGTATTCGGTGCACACACACACATACACGCACACGTGCACAAACGAGAGAGAGCCAGCAACAAAGGACTACCCTGTAATGAGACCTCAATAAGCCAATCGTCTATGGGCAGGGAATCGGATGCTGCCTCTAAGACAAGCCAAATGTGCCGTTAACCTCGGCCAAACATCGACCTATAAAACACGGCTTCTTTTTTTTTGGCCAAGTTAATTAGCCAGTGAATATATATGGAAGTGCTTTTAGGTGTCCGTTTTCACACAAAAAAAGAAAAGAAAAAAAAGACTTGAGAGCAGAGGCAAAACCGAAAAGGAAAAAAAAAAGCTGGTGGTGGTGGAAAATAATGGTGAGCACATGTGTGTGTGTTCTTATGCTTAAGTTACATCATGTTAATTAAAGCGCAAGTTTGAACTGGACCGTTTAGCATCGAGGTCTTCAATCAGGCCATGAGGGGAAGAGGAATGCCTAGCTCGTGTTCACTCGTCATTAAAGAGTGAGAGAGAGAGAGAGAGATTAGAGCCTTTTCCTTCCTTTGTATGTGAAATAGGCCATGCATTTAGTATCTCTGTCGCTCACTCACAAAACCTTTTGTACAGTAATTACTGTCACCTCAGACAATACAGCAGTCACGAAGGGACATGGACCGAAAACACGTACGAGTCAGCTGCTTCATCACTGAATACAATGAAGCATGTAATGTCAAACACACACACACACACACACACACACACACACACCTCAGCTCCTCCTCCCTCCGCTCTTCACTGTGTGTGTGTGTGTGTGTTTTACATTTTGCGTAATTCCCAAGTAAATGGATCTGAAACGAAATGTATTTCCAAAATAAATAACATGCCAGTCGTCGAGAGCGCTGTTTATTTTGGACAAAATGATGATTCATACGTGTGCTTTCGTCGAGATTCTATTGCGAATAGTATGAAATATGATGACATTAACTTAACACATGCATTTTAAAATCATTTCCCCACACTTTTTAAACGGATTTGTCATTCACCTATTCACCTTTCTGTTTCCACACACAAGTGCACGTACATCTGGAGCCTTTCATCGTAAAGCCTATCCATTTCAATGCCGTGCCTATAAAATGAGATCATCTCTCCATCATTCAACATTTAGCCAACACTCTCAGTCACCCCTCCCTCTCTCTCTCTCTCTGGCCCTGTTCAGATTTGGTATTAACGTCCGTCTCGAGTGATCCGATCCCAAGTGGCCCGCCGGGACGGAAAACCGCTCACGCCTGGTGTTTTCGTGTGTCTTGAATGCGTCTCTGACCACTTGTGATCGCATTTCGTGACTAACGGTTGCCAAATCTGCCGAAAGCAACCCGACGTCACCTCAAAACCAGCTCCACAAATGCTGATCCCAATACCAACAATTAAAGAAGTGTATATTTAGCCGTTGTACGGAATTTTCCGAATTAAACTTGTCAGTGCTTTGTCAATAAAATCTATACTCACACTGTCGATGGGAGGCCGCACGGCATTTTGTGCTCAGCTAATCGCGCTGCATGTGCTTTCGACAACCACACAAACCACATGCAACCCAGTAAAAAGCGAACAAAGACGCAAATTTAGTCACTGCGTAGCGGGGGAGAGTGGGCGATTAAAAAAAAAAATCGGCCCCTCACACACACAGCTCTGATGAACTTGACCCCGGTGCACAAGGTCAGAAGCTCATAATCCACAAATGTCTGAAATGATTGGAGACACGTCTCATTGAGCTGTAAAAGAAGATATCACACTTCGTATCCTATTTCTGTAGCTATAGAGTCCTTTTTAAAACTGGTCCAAATATATTGATAACAGTGTGCTGGTATTGTTCATTTTTATTTATTTTTTTTCCCATTTTTTTCCCCAATTTAGTCATCGCCAATTCCCACCCACTAGCTAGCTCTCTACTATCGCACGGCAGTAGTGCCGCTTTTGATTGACAGGAGAGAAAGTGTATCGCCGTCCCTCCCACCCAGAGAGCAGGGCCAATTACGCTCTCTTGGACGGCTGTGGCATCGACGGGGCTCGAACTAGTGATACACTGTTTTAAAGTCCAACATCGTTGCAAAATGTGTAGTGATATTCAAAAGTAACGTCCTACAGTATTTGTTAATGAAGCAGGACGAAAAACACGCCAGTGGCAACACTGAGACTAGGTCAGGGACGCGTCAGGACGCATTAGCGTTCACACTACAAATGTAAAAAGTGACGTCACACACCTAACCACCCGCCTCAATCATGTGTATGCCCCCTCTCACACACACACACTTAGATTACCTGGGCACCTGTAGAGTTTTTTGGCTTGTGAAATGTCTCCTTTGCTGAGCCTGGTTCTCTGACCGATAGCAGGCCGGACGCCGTTCTCGTCACGAGAGGGGAGGATGGTGTCCAAAAACATCCCCCTGAACAACAGAGAGAAGGTTAACGGCGCAGTGTTCAGAGCAGTCTTATTTTCCTCTACGTCCGTGCGTGTGTATACGCCTCACCTGGAGAAAGTATTTCTGGCGTAATGCATGATGCTGTCAAAGTCATACGACTCGCCAAGAGAGTTCACCTCACCGGGCTCCATCTTGAGAAAGTTATATTCCTGACCTGGAAATGAATACACACACACACACACACACCAGGGCATGTTCTGGTCATGGAATCAGATGATCTACTTCCGTTAGAGCAGGTGTGAATTGTGGGTAAGGCTGTACGTGAGTACCAGGCTGAATGTTGTCTCTGATAATGGTCACATGATCGTCGCGGTCGGGCCGTGTGTGCTCATGCCAGAATCCGATCACGTGACCCAGCTCGTGAACCACAATGCCAAACTTGTCGCAGTTTTTCCCGATGGAGATGGCTTGAGGGCCGTTGCCGCGACGACCCACGTAGGAACAGCAGCTGTGAGATGAGAGTGGATTGTAAAGCGTTAATTAGTTAAAGGTTCGAATGTGACTGTCTAAATATTGGCGCGAGAAGAAAGTGTTTATTCCACTGTTTATACACTGTGCTGCATTCTGCTTCGTTTCTGCACGTCACTGCACATTTTTCGAAGCCATAGTTAGCCTGGTGATGGTACAGCTATGGCCTAGAGGAAGCAGCTCCAGCACTACAGTCTCTGGCTCCAAAATGATTGTCTGCCATGTGTGCTGACTCTGTGGACTGTAAAGTTCCTGCCCCCAATGCCATTGTAACTAGTAGAACCACAGTTGTGTGTGTGTGTGGGGGGGGTGATCTGTTCTGTGATGTGGAGAATGGGATAATACTATATAGTAATATATAGGATATATAGGATAATGAGCTAATATATGGCGCCATGGTGTGTTAAAGGGTAATATGGGGTGATAGGGTAATGCCGGGTCACCTGGGGTGATGTTATCAGAAGCGATTTAAAGAGTGCTATAGGGTTATCGTGGTGATTTGTAGGGTTATCTGGGCTGTTGGAGTATATTTGTAGGGTGATCTAGGGTGATGTGTGAGTGCTCCTAGAAAGCTTATGAGGTGAGCAGCAGCTCTTAGCCACAGAGTGTGTGTGACTAGATCAACACAATAAATCACAAGTAGGGGAGAGGGAGAGAGAGAGAGAGAGAGAGAGATTCAGGATTTCACACACAAGTACACTTTAAAACGCGGAGCTTTTAACACTCTGTTACACTAATACGTGCATGTCAGTACAGTGTACATGCTTGTGCATGTGCATAAACGCAATGTGTGTGCGCAAATCACACACATCATTCAATAACCCTATATTAAGAAGGTAACAATATTTGGCACCTCGTGGGTAATTTGGCCGTCTTGGCCATGCTGTAATTAGAGTTTGGTAGTACGAGCCTGCAAAGCTGATTATTATAATCAGCATTGTTACTGTGAATAGGCCAGAGGAAAAGATTGTTGTCTTGCCGACGCAGCATTGCTAAATAGATGCACATAGATAAAACGATTTAAAAAGCCCGGAAAACGTTTGTAGAACATGTTAGTTTTCATCACAAGAACAATAAAAGAACATTACTTTCACGTCTTGTCATCCAAACCAGTGTGTTTCCAATTGTCTTGGTGGAGTTTAGTGTGTGCTTATGTAATTCAGAGCCGTGTTAACCTTGTATTTCTAGTCTAGTTCCTATTTATTTATTTATTTATTTTATTTTATTTTATTTTAAGTTTCCCAAGTCATTTTCTGGATCATTTTCTGGATTGTTTCGCACTTCCTGGTACCTCAGGCTGCTGCCTTGGCAACCTACTGACTACTGCGAGTGAACCCAGACTGGATATGGAACGCATGCAGAAGCTCTAGACCTTGACTTAGAGGTGAGTAAGGTAGGATTTCTTGTAATGTGTTCCCTCTAGAACCAGCCTTTCCGGACCCTGTAATGCCTCCAGATCCTTCCAGTCTGGACCCATCAGCTCTTCTGTTGCTACTTCTGCGTGTACTTCTGTTCGAGCTTCTGGTTTAGCTAATGACTTTCAAATATTTCGGTCGGCCTCAGTCCTTGTTCATGCTTTCAGATTAGCCTCAGCTTCTACTTCTTCACAGTCCCTAGCCCAGTCTATGCTCAAGCCCCTAGTTCATCTTTGGTATCTAATCCTAGTTCAGCTGTTGTTGTGTTGTGACCTCTAAATCTGTTACTCTTCCTGTTCCTAGCTTACTCACTAGCGCTACTTTTGCTCCTCGCTCGGTCTCCATCTCAGCTCCTTTTCTAGCTCAGGTCCAGTTCCCTCCACAGTGTTGCTCACAGGTCCAGTTCCCTCCACAGTGTTGCTCACAGGTCCAGTTCCCTCCACAGTGTTGCTCACAGGTCAAGTTCCCTCCACAGTGTTGCTCACAGGTCAAGTTCCCTCCACAGTGTTGCTCACAGGTCCAGTTCCCTCCCTAGAGTTGGTCTCTGATCTTTTTCCTGTCTTAGTTCTTGGTTATGTCAGGCCCTTTTCCTTCCTTTTTCTAAGTCTAAGGTCTTCTTCCTTCCCAAGTATCTGGCTCAACCCATGACTCAGTCCTCATTTCTGTCCCTGGTCCTGTCTCAGCAGTCTGTGGTGCTAGGTCCAATCTCTCTGTCTGTTAGGCTTCACTCTGGACTCTTTTGAAGTTTGAGTTTTTGAATTTCCTAAAATAAACTCTACAAATGAACCAAGAATACTCTCAACAACACAATATACTCTGCTCATTCATACTGAGGTTTGTCCACTCTTGGGAATGGCAGTTCAGTGACTGTAATACCATGGATGATGCAGGAAGAGACAATCAGGTAGTTAGACCAGCGCTGGATCTGCCGTACTATAGGATTTCCTATGATTTCCCACAGGTTTGGTAGTTACAGCGGTCATGATAGTCAAGTCAAATCTCAAGCAATAGAGTGAAAACTTGAAAGTCAGTATTGAAGCATGTCGAGGGCACAGATGCACACACATACACACAGTCGTAATCTCAGTCAGGATTCTATTTATATTGTGGATTAGAACACCTTAATCCCTTATTTCATTGCCAATGATAGCGCAGCACACACACAGAGGGACACTCTTGCTCTTTCACACAAGGCTGTTAAATAAACAAAGCTAAACAAAAAAAGCTTTACAGGTAACTTATCATGATTAACAAGAACTATACACTCTATATATGGCAGGTACTGCAATTATACACACACACCTACTGCCATTCATGCACACACATACAAAAAGTCATTCTAAACACAGATGCAAGGGAAGGCAAAGTGAGTATGTTAATTGTGGCCAATCCCTTAATTCTCCACTGCAATAAGACACCAAAGTAGATGTGCAAACACACATGCGGTTAAGGACTCATGTGCAATGCAGATGCCTTTACATCAGCAGGTGCACGACTATCATAATAGCTATGATCATGCTGGCTGTAAATAATGTTATGTAATTTTATCTCTCTGTCTCTCTCTCTTCCTCACACTGTCCCTCTTGCACCAATCCCCTTTGACAACTTCCAAAATGTTTTTGTGTCTCCACTACTTTTTTAGGAAACGCCCCCAGTGTCATTTTTTCTATTTTTAAGAAAATGAATACACAAATATGGCAATAATAAAACATATTTTCCGACAGGTATCTCTGTAACGCCACCAAGCGTTACATAAAAAAATAAAAATAATAATTGTTTTGCACAGCGTGTGTAGAGATAATTGAGTCTATCACATCATGTTAATTTCATCAACAAAATGACAAACTAAAAGGCTCATTGACGAATTCAAATTGCCAGCAATGACAAGACAGAAAATTTTCACTTTGACCAAATCGAAATAATTTGAATTTCTCGAAAAAGATTATTTTACACGTTCGACTGTAGTGTAATTATCGTTGTTGACTAAAACTATATGCCATTTTAGTCGAGGTCAAATGGACGACAAGGCATCAATATGACAACTAAAGATTTGAAGTTTTAAAACGAGGACTAAATCGAAAACCTGTGTAAAATGAACACTGCTATTACATACAGTATATAGACTGTATCCACTACAGCCTCATATTAGCCATGACGTACAGATATTCATTTCGTGTAAACAGAACTGCTGCTTTCCTACCTCTCATCTCTCATTATTTCCCTCTCTTCCTTTCTTTCTCTCTCTCATTATCACGCCGGCTCGTTAGGATGCCATTCTACAGAACAATGGCCGGCCTGCTCAGCATGGTAACGAGGCAGGAAGGAAAACTGAGCTGACTGTAGTAAAGTCGTCGCCCCCCCCTCTTCACACACACACTGTTTTGTTTTAAAAACACACATATTACAGGATGCCCATATAACAATGAGAGGTGAATAAGTAAGAGTAAGAGTGTGTGTGTGTGTATATGTCCATATGTGCATGTGTGCGTGTGTGTTCAGACCGCTAAGCTTTTTTTTTTTTAGCTGAAAGAGCGTCCAATTATCTCAAACATCTATAAGTTTACTTCAGAGCATCCCACCAAGGGTGCTGCTGAATCGACTGTGTGTTTCAAGCATGGGCCCTAGTCCAAACAATGGTGTCATTTAGTAACCACGTGAAGGCCAATAAAATCATCAGATGGTGTCATCTACAAATCATCCAGTAGCCCAAACCTTTGAAATGAGTCCCACAGGAAATTGGCTTGTCTACTTAGACTTTATAAAGTGTTACACAGAATTACAATGCATCGTATGAGCTAATGCTCCAGCACACACACACACAGACACACAAACAAATACGCGACACCAGGTCTCACCCGCAGGGCCGGTATGTGAAGACGATGTAGCTCTCTTCGTCCGTTTTCTCAATAAAGGTTACGCACGTTTGTTTTTCCCAGTGTCTCATGGCCTGCTTAAACATCGCCCTTTGACTGCCTGAGAAACACACACACACACACACACACACACGCGACATTAAACACACGCACAGTGCATCACATGACAGAAAATAAAACAGTACACACCTCTAGCATGCACGCATGTAGACACACAAACTCAGACACACAGCCACATACACGAGAGCTGGGCGATACAATTTTTATTCAAAATTCTTGTGGTGAATATTTTGGAAAAATACGTCAATTATGAGACAATAACTAGGAAAAGGCTGTTTACAAACTCGCTGTAGCATCATCCAAGTTTGTCACATTTGAGAAATGTATCTGTGACATATTAAAGAAAAAGAAAAAAAGAAAATATACAGGTCCAATAGCAGCATGTGGCTCAGTAAGCAGTCAATCTTATTTTGAAGTGCTAGACCAGCCTCACTGTAGTTATTTAACTAATAAGTGCTATAAGTCCTGCCTTAATTCGATTTTTTACTTGTCCAATTACAATCTATTCTGCCTTCAGCCTTGCTTCAACCAGAGACACTGCTTTCAAAAGTAACATCAACAAAACATATGCGATTAGCACCCAGCTCTGGCGCACGGCAAAAACAGACACATACACAGGGCACTCACCAGTGAAGTTGCCTCCTATGATGTAGGGGATGACGCCCCCTGGCCAAATTCGCTCAGCTCTGGAGGTGGCGGCTCGTGGGACCCGAGGTTTACCCCCTCTCGCCCCCCTCCCCCTCACCCCACTGCCCCATGTGCCAGCTCGAGAACTCTCCTCCATACTTGAGTTTTTAGGCGACGAGCCTACACAAAGAAGTGAAAATAGTGAGGCACACACCTGGCGCACATATGACACATCTTATAATCAACATATTCGGCGTCGGAAATGCCTCAATGTTCCCCAAATGTACGGGGTGCACAAGAAGTTGACTTGGGCAAATCGGATCAAGGGCATGCTACATTAATGCACTGTGTGGCACGCGCCCTATCAGGCAGTCAGAGAAGAGAAGCCATACTGCTGACTGAGGCTCCTTATCAAAGTCATCATGCCTGAAGATTCGGGGGATCAGTCGATATTAAACTCAAACACCTCGCACTGCGAATATACCCGCGAGAATTAACTCGGTAAAGGTCAAATACGCAGTGAGACAGAAACGCGGACGCACTGGCGCGCATATGCAGATGATGTCCAAAAGTGAACTTACCGAGACCCAATCGTCGTATTCTCTCTAGTAGGAGGTATAACTGGCCTCGCTTTTTAGTGAAGTCGTGCTCTCCCGCTCCACCTGTCCGAGAAAAAAGAGAAAGAACGTGCATATAACAGAAATAAAATGACAGTATAGCGTTATTCTAGCGATGCGTTAACGCCATGAAGGCCAATCCAAGAAACCAGATTGACAGAGAGGTGTGAAATTCCCCAGTGTGTGTGTGTGTGTGTGTGTGTGTGCCGGCTCTTTGCTTCTCTTCTCTTCACACCTCATTCAACCCACCATCTTTACCTCTTTATTGATCCATCACTTCATTTCTCTTATAGGGCATGTGGCTCATTGTCATCACTCCATCACTGCCCTTATTTCTTACTCCTTTTTTTTTCTGTTTTTTCCTCCCCTCTTTCCTGCTTTCCCTCAGTCGTGGTCTTTCTCTCTCTTTCGCATGTCCACACATACGCACGGTAACTCCGTTTCTATAACCTCAAGCTCCAATTCTCTCTCTCTGGAATGTTGAAGCAGACAGGAAAGTCAGGAACAAACAAAACTGGCCAAGTCGAAGGCGCAGGAAAAGGCTGAGGTTAGGGATATGCACGCACTCACGCACACACACACACACACACACACGCACTCACACACACACACACACTCATACCCTTATAAATATTTGCAATCACAAAGCTGCACCAGTGTGCATGCTTTATGAATGCGTCAATTCCTTGTCTGCATTGTTTTCATTTGATGTTGTATTATGTGTGGCCTTGCATACATTTCCACATTTCTTGCATGAATCCGGTACGACTCGTGAATTTCCAGGGTGTCTGCAAGAAGGCGGCGTTCCGCCGGATTGTGTCAGCAGGTTAAAGGGGAGCTCAGTTTGTTATAATCACATGTAGTGAAAAAGCACGAGTGGCATGCTCCTCCTCTAGTGCGCATTCCTCATCTCCGTAAGCTTGGCCTCCAGCAGGACCAGCCTTAATCTGGCTCGCTATTTTAGACTGAGTGTTGCATGAAGGACTGTGGAAAGGGGTGCATGGTCCCTGCGATGGACCCTGCGATCAAAATACTTTATAATACTTTCGCTTTCGCCACTTTTAATTATGCATCAATATTCTCCTATTCACCAGGTGGTACAAAATGTTCATTTAAACTGCACAAGGTTGCACCCCTTTTGCACCGACAAGCTGCCCGTGCCGTTGCCCGACGTGGATCCAAGACGGTTATCGGGCCGGCAAAATGAGTTCAGTTCCAGCTGCTGGTCTGGAACGCAAAAACCAGTGCTCGAGGACGGCCATAACAACTACAGCAATATTAAAACACACACATACACACACTTTGGCATTGGCCAAAAGTGGAGTTATGTGGAGTTATGATGAACGACGACAAGGAGATTAAGGGGATGTGTTCTTCTCCACAAGGCCCTCTGACTCATCACACACACACATAAGCAGACACACATCATATCTGCGCAAACATACGGAGACGCGTGCTTTCGTCTTTCTCTCTCTGTACCCACCTGGCTGCAAGCACATACCCGCTCACGCGTACACACACCCAGACGGTTTGTTGATCCTGCTGCAGAGATAAGACAGTGGCATTTATCAAGTCTAATCGCCTGGAGCCTTAAACTCCACCAATATCCACTCCTCTAGTCTTTGCTTTAAAACCTGTAATCAACTAAATATCATCTACTCCATTACTCAAGCCCTCTAATCCCTTCATATCTTCCGAGCTGTCTCCCAGCTCAATATACTGCACGCACACACGCCTACGCATCAGTCAAAACCCCGTATGACAGTCTCTTAGAAAAGTCAGACTCAAAAATACACAAATACACCCAACATACACGCGATTGCTCAAATGATCTCGAAAAGACAGACCAATGATTTATTATGACCTTTTATCGAAGTTGCTATCAGCTGAAAATGATAGTTTAACAGCACGCGATAAGTTCGAAGCGTTTAGTCAAGCATCGCTGTCAGCGCCTATGTTATTAGAGATGAGACCAAATACAAGGCTGTCCACTTTGCAAACTCGAGCATGACGATCTTTTCTGTCCTTGACTTACCACGACTGATTGTACTTCATCACTTGTTGAGAAGGAAAACTGATTAGCGACAAGACTTGTACGTTTAAAACAAACCCACTGTATAACCACGACACAATAACTGCAATCTAAATGTTAGGACCCCGACACATCAAGCCGAGCGTTGCCTTTAAAAGCCTGTAGCGTTTCCGGGGGGTTTTTCCAGCACCGTCGGCCTTTATTTGAGTCAGCGCTTGTCAGCGCAGATTAAGCATGACATTGGTTTCTTTGATTGGCCATTCAGCCGAGCGGATCGAGCAAGCAACACTGCATCATGCTAGGTTATCTCACTAATCATAGTTTCCTTATTGACAGTGGAACATAAAAAGCTCCAGTGCTATGAGAAGCCAAATAATAGAATAGAATGCTATTTATTGTCACATATACAAGTACAGTACAGTGAAATTCATTCTTTGCATATCCCAGCATG
>JAOUQW010000031.1:7092841-7108272 GCA_028565825.1 Olivaichthys viedmensis | reverse complement strand
CTCGTTCTTTATTCAGCACATTCTGTATCTGTGATGAAGTTGCTGTTCTCTCTCTCAGTGAACAAAGCTTTGTGTTGGTCTTCTGATGGTTGGGTCACTTTTGGTCTGCGCCTGATCGTGCTTTGGATACGACTGATCCAGTTTCAGCAAAGCGTTTTAGAACGCCATACAGTGGCAATGAAAAAAATCCCAGATTTTTCAATGTGGACTCAGACTTTTGGACCCCACTGTATGTTTGCAGTTTCTAAATTATTACAGTTTTTTTGCCATATTATTTCAAAGGATGATTTAGGCATGCTAAACTGGAGGCTATAAGCATCCCGTCACTTGTTAGCTCCATTAGTTTTTGCACTGGGGCTTTGAGGCTACAGAAGCAAACTTCAGACACCAAACGTCTCGGCTGATCCACTACATTTGGGCTAAAGGGGAAATTGCGAACACTTCATTTTGGCCGAACTATTATTTTAACAAAACAATGTGGGTTAATTGAAATCGAGGTTTTAGGCTAGCACAAAACCAAACAATTCACTTCAGAGCTTCGTTTAAATACAAGCAGCATGTTTATTGTTTATGATATAAAACACGTTATGAAATGGTTCAAGTGCGCTGCATTCCTCTTGACCGACACCTAGTTTTAATATGCATTTATAATCATTAATAATAGATAAATAAGAAATACTAGAGCGCGTACAGAACTCCGATTAGAAAAGGTACAGAAGATAAAAGAAAAGGAAGGCAGGAAAGAAAGAAAGAACATTTACACACATTTGGTCAGTGTTCAGCGCAGTTGGCAGAGTGTGTCCCATTCTTGACTAAACAGACGACAGCAGTAGTTTTAAAAACAGTACACACACACACGCACACACACACGCGCACGCACGCACACACGATAACCCAGATCCATGCAAAAGCACTTCCACAGCTGAGCAGCCAGCAGCAGTCCGTAACATCGCACATGCCCAGAAAAACACGCAGCGACAGAGCAGCGCAGCACGGATACATCCAGAATCGAAACTCACACCCAACACGACAGCAGTTAAAAGACACGCTCTGTAAGAAACGACCAAAATGTAAAATGTTCAGCGCTGAGACTTTTCAAACTTTGGCAAAGAAACTCGAGAAACGTGCAAGTCTCCTCCGACTTGGTCTTCGCTCGATGCCACTGTTCCTGCCATTAAAATCACCTCACGACACTGTAATAAAGTCCATCCTTCTTCATAAAAAGCATTTCTTCAGTCCGGCGACTTCGAGAGAGATTCAGAGCGGCGAGAAAAAGTGCTGGTCCGTTTAGTCGCGTTCGAAGTCAAATACAGCCACGATGAGCAAGAGGTTCCCCCCTTCTGGTCTACGGCTTCACTGCCAACCCTACGGTCAGTGTTTTCACATGCGCCTCTTATGGTTCGCGTTAGGGTTCGAACCGTCCCGCTTTGTTAGTACTTCACTGCAAAAGTGCAAAAATCTTCATCCTACTGCAACTACTCTCAAATTTAAAGGAAGAACAGAGAGAAAGAGAGAGAGAGAAAACGAGAAAAAGAAAGAAGAAAGGAAAACGCGTGGATGTTAAATTGAGTGAGTGTTTGTGCACGTAAGCGCAAAAGAGAAGGTGAGGCAGGAGGTTGGAGTGACAGAAGAAAAGCGAGACAGAGATAAGGAGAAAGAGGGAGAGAGAGAGAAAGAGGGAGAGAGAGAGAGAGAGCAGTGTTGTCCAGGCCTTCTTAAATCGTGAAGCAGCTCCAGGAGGAAGCTTCAGCCTCGTCTTCAGTGTGAGCCAGTATACCTCAGCATCACATCAGCTTCATTTCAGCCTCCGCTACAACAGGGTTTCAAATCCTCAACCGCTCAAAGTGGTTTATCAATCACCGTCACGCCTAAACACACGCACACAAACATCAGAGAAAGAAAAAAAAAAATCACAGAGAAGATACTTGTTTTTTTTTGTTTAGTTTTTTCCCCACAACATACTATTACCAAGTCAGCCACCAGATGGAGGTGTTGCTCACTCTAACCAGCTTTGTGGCGTGGCGCATTCATTTGTATTGGTATAGTAAATATAACGTGCAGATCTCTGTACTGGCCGTCAGATCATGATAAAACATGCATTACCACTGTATATGATCACAAAGTTCGTTAATCCAATTAGATTTTCATTTCTACGCTCTGTGGCAGTTTCACAGGTGATCCAAGTTTGAATTTTAACCGACGCCAGAGCGCGCGCTGCTACAGAACGACTACAGGCTGAAAAATAGCCCATGTGCTGTTTAGATGATGGCCACGCACTGCAAAATATAGCAGCAATATTATATTCTGTATTGTTTCTAGCGTGAAACCATGTGGAAGAAATAGGACTCGAGTGAAAATATACACGCGTCTGGTGTAAAACGCCACATTGATTAACATGGGAGCGTCTTGGCTTTTGGGTATTAAATCATTTCCTTATTGCATCTTTTTTTTAAAATCATTATGCCAACTTGTGCATCCCAACAAAACAATGTGCAATATTTAGACTTTTTCTTCTGGAGTTTTCTTGTGCGCAAAATCAAAGGTCTCATAAAAACAGATTAACGGAAGCACTATTCGCGTGTCTGACCTGCGTAGCTGCGTCCTGTGCTCATGCAGCTGGGCAGTAATGTCCACTTATCCGTGCTGGGGTTGTAAAACTCCACCGACGCCAGGTTACAGGAGCCGTCATCACCTCCGATCACGTACAGCAGATTACTCACTGCACACACACCTAGAGAGAGACACACGTGTGCACCTCAACAGCTAAACGCTTATCGAGATGGGCAGCAGTTAAGGCTTTGTGCTAGTGACTAACGTGACTAACGGCCTTTAAATAAGAATCTTAACCCTGAAACGCTCAGCTCAGTGACTAACGTGCTTGGACTGGATTCTTTTCTTTACTTGTAAAGTCAGTTTGGATAAAAGTGTCTGCCAAATAAATAAACATAAACGTGACAGAAATGTTGCTATTATTTAATTTTTTTGCCAGTGTTTGTGTAGCAGTCATGTATTTTTGGGTAATCATACACCCGTTCAGGTTCTGGCAGCTTTTTACCTATTTTTAGTCAGAAAACTGGATAATAATAATCGAATAAATCAAATTTAAAAGAATAACCAATTTCTCTCGCTATATTAATACAAATTAAAGCAAACACGGGAGAAAGAAAAAGAGGATTTGGATTTAATTACCATTTCATATTCAGCCGCAGCAGTAGTGGTGTCATGACCAGAGTTATATGATCCTACAAAGTCCAGATTTATTAAATGTATATGTTATGAGGCACAGTTAAAGTAACACTACAGCGTTTTCCAACTTAACTTCTATCCACTGCATCTGTAGCGCATGTGTGATTACCACAGACAAGAATTTCAACATGTTTCCCTGCACTAAAAAAATGATTTAAAAAAAACTAATAATTATTTATACTCAACACGTATTTTTGTAGAAGGCTTTCATGGATGTATGAAACATATTTGTAAATTAATCTTTAAATCTGTATAATTTGTCCTTTCAGAGATGGGACTGCTTTTCCGCAGGGAAGAATTTGTGGTTCTACGTTACCAACATAGTCAAAGTATCTCAAAGTAAACACAGAAGTGCGGCAGTTTTTACCTCTTGTTGCATGGAGGCCCACAAAACCTTAAAGAAAGCTCCAGCTTTAGTAAGACGTTCTCTCTCATGCCGGTCTCATCCTGAGAGCTTTATTGTTAGAATGTAAATATCGTGGTTTTGAATTCGGTTCTACAGTCACATATTTTAACAGAATTCAACACCTGCCCTTAGACTTTTTATTGTAATTGGGTTTTGAGTCAACAGGTTTTTTTCACAGGACAGAGAAACGCGTAAAAAAATTCTTGTTCGTTGGTATTGGCAATCACACGTCCACTACAGATGCGGTGGATAGAGAAATGCGTGTCCAGTCGAGGGTGCCTAAAAGTCATTTCCTGAAAAAGTGCATGTGCTTGCAATATTAATATACATAAGGACAACGTTTTTGAGGTTCCTCTTTTACTCTCTGGCCTCTTTTTTCATCTAACAGACAATAAATAGTCAATTATTATTGCAGCATTAGCTGAGTGATTGAGCGAATGTTAACACTGTTGTTCAAGAGTTATCGTCTACCTGCGTTCCGACGACACATGTTCATGTCGGCCACCTGTTTCCAGGTGTTGGAGACAGGGTCATACACCTCACAGCTCTTCCTGACTAACGGGCCGTCGTGTCCACCCACCGCATACAGCAGGCCTTTCAGCACACCAACCCCTGTCCATCACACACGGAGTATAAACTGTGAGGTGAGCAATCTGTGAGGTACAGTTTATTTAAGCATAATGCTGGTGCATGTGTGTGTGTGTGTGTGTGCGCGCGCAACCTGCTCCGCTGCGCCGGGTGCCCATCTCGGCTATGTACGACCACTCATTGGTGTTTGGGTTATACGCCTCCACGGTACTCAAACACTGACGCGTCGCTCCATCATACCCACCGACGGCATACAGTATACCTGCGCGCGCACACACACACACACACACACACACGTTTGTAAAGCGTCTGTTCTTTAACCCTCCCACAGGTGAAAAAAAAAAAACCCTGCTAATATATTATGATATAATTATCAATGAATATACTGTACTAATATGGTGTACAATATACAAACAACAACAACAAAAACACACGCAAATACACTATACTAATATGTTAGAAGAATAATTAGTATAATTATAAGAATAATTAGTATAATCATGCAAAGCAGAACACATTAGTGTGTTTATGACTTACACCAACATGGACATTTAAAAAAATAAATATTGCTACTTTTGCAAGCCACATTCCCTGTTTTGTTTTTTTTCCATCAAGGTAAATTTCTATTCTATTGGATATTGTGCTTCAAAACACAGTGAAATGTTTCCCATTGGCTCTGCTCACCTGCGACCACGCCTACTCCCACGCTGCTGCGCCGAGTGTTCATGGGAGCTATGTGGAACCATTCGTTGGTCTTCGAGTTGTACGCCTCGACGGTAGCCAGGCCTGCACGTCGATGATTTACAAAATACACTTGTGTAAACCTGAATTCGTCGGACAATGTAAATGAGGCGTTTCCCCTCAAAGTGTTTCCGAAGATTTTAAATGAATTAAATCAATCAATCAAGTAAAAGACACAATAAAGACATAATAATAATATTTATTTATATAGCACTTTTCATTTAAATTAAACAAGTATGTTGTTAATCTGGATTTAAAAACACCTATAGAGTTATAGAGCGTTCCTAACGTTCTCTCGAGCACTATTCCAGAGTTTAGGGGCGATATAAGAAAAACATCTTCCACCGGCTGAGCTCTGAGTGATGCTCGGGATTAACAGTAGACCTGCCTCAGCTGAGCTAAACTGCTTCAGAAGATCAGCAAGATACGCCAGCGCTAAACCATTTAGAGCTTTAAACGTCATAAGCAGGACTTTGTAGCTTATGCGGAACTTAATAGGCAGCCAGCGTAGCTTGAATAGAACCGGGGTAATGTGCTCGGACTTTCTGAACTAGCTGAAGGCCCCAACTGTGGCTGAATATTAAAATGGCGTTCTATTGGGCATATAGTGCCCTACGTAGGTTCTAGAACGTTTATGATGTTATACTCTATGCAGTGAACATACTGTTTATAGTGAATAGGACTATAATGGCAGCACATTACCTGTGCTGCCATCAAAACCGCCCACGGCATAAAGCAGGCCGTTGAGAACAGCGGCGCCAAGTGTGGACCTCCGGTCCTGCATGCTGCTCAAACAGCACCACTCGTCCTTCACGGGGTCGTACGCGTCCACCGTCCTCACGCGCAGGGAGCCGTTAAAGCCTCCGACAGCATACACCATGCCGGCCATGTACACCACACCTACACACACACACACACACACACACACACACACACACACACACACACACACACGCACACGCACACGCGCGTTTGTGGAGGAATCAACCTAGCCAGTTGTATTCCTGGGAGTAAAAGGGAGAATCCCCTTCAGGAACAGACACTTTGTTTCGAGCATATTGTTTTCTAACAAAACATATCAATAATTGGCTAATACACATTGGTTTGTAGTCTTGTCACACCAAAGGATTCTATCCGGATAGCCAGATGTTATACAAGTGTAAATCCATCTCTTCAAGCCACATTTGAAAACTGAAACCCCTTCCAATATGCTACGTCGTAACGGACATGGTCCATGGGTGCCAAAGTCGGCGCCAATTTTTTTTTTAAATTGCGATTTCTGATGCACAACAATCTTTTACAAAAAACATCTGGAAGTGAGGTAAAACACAGGAAGTCGAGTATTATGAGCTGATTTGCATATTACGCACGGATCTCAATTGGGCTAACCAGAAACGCATTTGACGACAAGAGTAATATAATAGCCAGAGGTTTAACTGTATTAGTTTAATCCTTGATCAACAGCCGCCTGATGGACACAAAGCATATGCGTGTGTATGTATATACACACCTGCTCGACATCGTCTGGATGGCAGCTCAGCCACTTGGAACCATCTTTCCTCTTCAAAGTCATAACACTCCACACTGCGGATGGCTTTGGGAGCTTGACCCCCTACAACCACCATCACCTATAAACACACACACACACAGAGTTGCAAAAGGGTTTTGGGACCTGACCATAACCACGATTCACAACACACATCTTTCACTGGTCAAATTCTTTAACCACTGAAACCAATCACATCCTCAAAGTTCCCCTCAATGGTTCCCAGTAGAGGAAGCAGCCCCAAGTATATACAGACGAGTGACAAATGAAAGGAAGAACCTTTATAA
Organism: Olivaichthys viedmensis; assembly: GCA_028565825.1. Lineage (NCBI taxonomy): Eukaryota > Metazoa > Chordata > Actinopteri > Siluriformes > Diplomystidae > Olivaichthys > Olivaichthys viedmensis. Next base: position 7,101,458 of record JAOUQW010000031.1, on the reverse strand, counting down.
CAATAAACGAGTGCATCCACAGGGCACGAGGGGTCACCGAACGGTTTAACGAGGATGAAAATGATGAATATCTTTTGGAAGAACGGTGCTCCGGCGCTCCAGTACAGTTCCATCATTGACATCACAGACATCATTGTTGGTACGTAGCGAATTAGCCAACTTGCACCTGCCCCTCTGTGTATGAACGCCTGCGTCATTACCATAGCAACCAATGTGGATATGCAAGCAAATGCAACTCTGGGTCAAAGAAACAAATGCGATTTGGTCACTTGTAACTCGAAATGCGGACACCGAGTCTAGAAATCGGATTTAAGGAATAAATCAGATTTGCCCTGCAGTGCGAACAAGGCCTTAGCTGCGGAGCTGAATCATGCGGTGGACCAGAAAACAGAAGCAGTAAAAAATAAATAGGTTTTAAAAGTCCCCTACAATGAAGAGCTGTGTCAGCATCTTCCACGACCATGTTTTATTTGATTTTTTTTTTTGCTTTCGACTGGAACACTTGACATCCTTACACTGGTATAAAGGTACCTTTCAAGAGACTGTGGAAATGTCTCAAAATACATTTTGTCAAGGTGTCGAGTACAGATTTTGTCCATAAGAACATTTTCCGCCTCCGACAGACAAAATCAGTACCAGCTTTAAAAATCAACGCTTAAAGCGTATTTTAATATGGACAATCAGGCAGAGTTAAAAATATTATTTTCCCTAAAGGGAAAATAAAAAAAGTACAAAAAAAAAGAAATCTGAACAAAAATAGACAGACGCCTACAGGTATACATATAAAATTGATACTTTTCCCGAAAACGCATCTCTTAAAGTGACGGATACTCCAACAGCCGAATCGCTGTTCATAATTACAATTTAATGCTTTTTTTTTTTTTTTTTTTAAACAGCAACCATGTGGTCGTATAAGAAGCACTGAGAAAGGGAAAGGGAAAGAGAAATCATAAAACACACACACCTTTGGGTAGCTGACTGGTGTGCGCACTCTGGTCCGGACGGTCTTCATCGTGGAGCGCTGCTCGGCTGGCAGCAGGTGGTACTTCATGGCTTCAATCAGGTAGTCTTTACAGGCACTGCTGTTCTTCACCAGCGATTCCTCCTCCACCCTCTGCGCAGTCACACACACTGTTATATCATGCATCATGTTTCGATGCAAATATCTCAACAAATTTAAATCAACAGGCTGAATTTCCATCAGCTTTGGCTGAAATTATTTATCATTAATTATAACTTTATAGTAATATTCCAAGTCTAGTTCTAATTTCCTTTTTTTTTATTTAAGCCACATGGACAATCAGTTCTTTTTTTTAAAATATATATACATTGCAATTATATTATTTATTCGTCGAATGTGTTGCCATCATAATTTCTCATAATTACTATTTTTAATGACAAAAAGCGTCAGTGAGCAGTAAGGCCTGCACAATTAAGGCTAGGTACTCTAGGTTCCCTTTAACGTTCATATCAGAATGAAACCTAGCTTTGTGAAAGTACACAAAGTTGTTAAAGAAACAATAATAATTTTAATAAAAATATGCAAATAAGGTAACGGATAATTAAATATGCACTAATTCCCATATTAAACAATGGGTTTATTTAATGTAATTATTTTTAAATAAATAATTAATTAAATAAACAATATTCACACATCTGCTAAATGCATATTTATGGATAAAATGATTAAATCAAAACAAGATATTAAGAAAAAAGCGTATGTCAAAGCCTGGCTTTAAAAAAGCCTGAGAAAAATGACTGAGAAAAGTCGTCCCTTTGAGAACGCGTCTGACAAATATAATGCCAGTAACCCACAGAACCCCAGGAAACCGCTAATCCTTCAACACGAACCATTGTGTTGTCTGAGGAAATGGACTGCATAACATTACATTTAAGGAAATAAGCTTTACAACGGTTTCAATATGGAGAGATTTAAAAACGCATGACCAACTTCGAACTGAAAAAAATGTTCAAATACAACAAACGTAATGAGCTTAATGTGAAGTTTGGATTAAAAAAAAGTGTAAAAAGATTTAGTATTTCTATTAATAAATATCGTTTTACATAATTGTGGAAAAATATCTGGAAGCAAAATCATTTCTGCCTGTGGTACCTGGCCTCATCAAAATATTAACTGGGCTTCTATAATTTACTAAGTGCAAAAAAAAAGCGTGATTATCGTGATTACAGCATTCCATTTATGCTCTACCGCAAAAACCTGCAAATTGGGGAATTTAGTATAATTCAGTATTTGCTGCATAAAAACACTTGGTTGGAAATATAGCAATTGATGCACACGACTTTTTATTCCTCACATTCCACACGCATACACACCTGTACGAGGTACTCTCTGGAGAGCAGAGGCAGGCGTACGTGCTCCATCAGATGAGCCATATGTTCCTGTCGCACGTCCTTATCGTGTTTGACCCACACGATGACCGCCTCAAACACCTACACACACACGAGCCTATTAACATACCACACCAGGACGAGACCTGGCTGTTTAGTGGAACACGGTGTACCTGCATCCGAATCACTTCAACTTCAAATCATTTTAACAGCCCTTCTGTGCTGCCTCCCGTTGCCAGGACAACCAAGAAGCCTACACTTGCCAGCCTACAGCGACTCCCTGGATGGTACTACGGCATGCGGCACGTTGCCGTAGCAACAACGCTTGCAAGGCATCAGGGGACAGTCGGTTGTGTTTTTATGTTTGGGCGGTAGTAAGCAGATTCGACAGGCAGTTCACACGCTACGTCTGATCATACAGTGACTGAATTCATATTCATCTCACTGCATGCATACGTGTGTGTGTGTGTGTGTGTGTGGTACCTTCTCTTCAGAAGGTATGGTGAGTTTGTCGCTGGCGATGAGGCTGAACACCTGCTCCATGCCCAGGTTGAGGTACTCCTCACACTGCACCACCTCTGAAAAGTGCTGCTCTGTGTGTGTGTGTGTGTGTGTGTTAGGGAGAGAAGGTAACATTTAAAAACACTTAACTATTTAATAAAATATTGAATATAACTTTTAATCGTGACATCACGGCTTTCATACATGTTTTAAAAGAATATTGCCATAGCAATCCATATCGTACCCGAACACAGACCACGGCAAATTGTGCCTGAGCCCAAACAAAAAGGTTGACTATTAAGGATGCACATTTGCGCATGCACACACACGCACACACCTACCTGCATAAGCGTTGGCCAGGTTAAGGAGGTCAGAGCAAGCGTGCAGGTCGGCGAAGGCCCGGATCCCGAGGCAGTTAGTGGGGTGGAGCTGAGTGGAGAGAAACTCGCAACATGCTCTCTTTACCTCCTGCAGCTGGAGGAGACCGGCGGCCGGCAAGAGCACCTGCACACACGCACACAAAGGAAAAACATTTATTTATTCATCTTCAGGGACTGCTTTATCCTGGTCAGAGCCTTGGTGGATCTGGAGCCTATCACAGGAACACTGGGCACAAGGCAGTGGATGGGACACAGACACAGACACACACTTTACAGCAGCCAATCCACCTCCGGCATGTTTTTGAAAGGAAACCCACGCGGACTTTGGGGAGAAACCTGAGCTCAGGATCGACCCCCAGACCCTGAAGCTGTGAGGCCTGCACTACCTGCTGCGCCTTTTAGCAAGTTTTCTTTTTCTTCTTTTTTCTAGTTCACTAAAATCTAAAAGATCATCTCCCACCAGAATTAACTGCCTTTTCCTGCAGTTGCAGTGTTCCCTTTCATACATTTCAAATGAAGACTCTAAATAGTGTTCCAGCATTACCAACATACACAAGATCATAATAAATTCTATAATAGACTAAACACACTACAGAGGCCCTGATCTTCAAATATTACTTTACACAACACAAACCCTGCGTGTGTATTGCGTCTCAGCTACACACAGACGAGCGTTCAGGTAAGGTGAGCATCCAGATGGCACGTGATGCGGGTTTTGAAGTAAATGCAGCGAAAACGGTAAAGACCTTTTCTTTCTCACAAGTGTGTCGGATTTTCATCAGTGAGAAAACTGAGATTTAGGAATGTTAACTCCACACCAGACCGTAGAGCACTGGGTGTTAGTGAGAATACACACTTCAAGTGTTATTCAACACACACATACATAGAGCACTTACACGCCACCCACTCACACGCCGCCAACACGCGCACATTTCCTAAAAGATGTCATTAAGGGCTGCTATTGCACCCATGAGCTAAAAGTGCAAAGGGGGTCTATATAGTGAGCATATAGTGAACAGGCCTTAAGGGGGGTCTATATAGTGAGCATATAGTGAACAGGCCTTAAGGGGGGTCTATATAGTGAGCATATAGTAAACAGGCCTTAAGGGGAGGTCTATACAGTGAACAGGCCTTAAGGGGGTCTATATAGTGAGCATATAGTGAACAGGCCTTAAGGCCTGTTCACTATATAGACCACCCTTAAGGCCTGTTCACTATAGTGAGCATATAGGGATGTATATAGTGAGCATATAGAGAACAGGCCTTAAGGGGGGTCTATATAGTGAACAGGCTTTAAGGGGGGTCTATATAGTGAGCATATAGTGAACAGGCCTTAAGGGGGATGTATATAGTGAGCATATAGAGAACAGGCCTTAAGGGGGATCTATATAGTGAACAGGCTTTAAAGGGGGTCTATATAGTGAGCATATAGTGAACAGGCCTTAAGGGGGGTGTATATAGTGAGCATATAGTGAGTAGGCCTTAAGGGGGGTCTATATAGTATGTTTGTTTGTTTTTATAACTTTAAATTATTTTTGGTATTTTTATGTTTTATACCTGAACATATTTTAAGTTTTAAAATATTATTCTACTATTATAATTTACTTTTTTCTTTTAAATGGTTTCATTTATAAGGTTTAGCACACTTCATATATAAGAAATATGTAGGGCAAATGTCTTTTATTTAGGTTTAAATAAATAACCATTACCACTAATAGACATCTAAACCATTTGGTAGAAGCTAATAATAAAAATAATAAAAAAATAAAATAAAATAAAAGCCTAGCATGGTCAGTTAAAAACAAAACAACAAAAAAACCTACCATTTTAATTATTGCTATAAAGAACCAGGAAATCCAAAGAAATAATTTTTAAATTTTTGTCCATTGCTTTTTCTCTTGGTGAGACTTTTAAAGGGTTAACTAGGGTCCCTTTGCAGTGTGTGTGTGTGTGTGTTACCTGTACATTCTCTTCAGTGACCTGTATTTCAGCAGTGTAAACATAATCGATCAGCATTCCCAGGGTCCAACCATCTATCTCCTTTATCCGCACCTTCTTCTGTCTGCTCTCGCTCATTTCACCTAGAAACACACAGTCATCAGCACACGCCCACAATTTACCATCTCAATACACACCACAGACACACCACAGACACACACCACATGATCACCAGACACGTAAACGCGACATTTTCACACACAGGAAGTCAGCCCTCCAGTTTCTATTCATCACTGCTACTATACTATATATTATCTTCCTATACTATTTTACTATATTACTATTTGTGTGTGTGTGTGTGTGTGCATCTTCTCACCTGTAAACATGGCATGGAAATACGGGCTCCCAGCTGCCAAAACCACTCGGTGTGCTGCAATCTCCACGTCCTCCGCTACAATGGTCACGTCACACAACACACTCTGACTGGCAGAGAGAAAGGAAAATTAGGAGTGTTAATACACACACACACATCACTTTCAACTACTCTACCTTCTAAACAGAAATAGTTCACTTATAAAGCAGCATTACAAGTTGATCAAGAAAATTTGATTATTTTTTTTTTTCTTCGTTTAAAAAAATTATATAATGCAAATAATATATAATCCGACACGATAAACATTAAAATTCTTAAGACTATGGAAGAATATCTGTGGCAAAATCTTAATGAAAATGTAATATGTAAAAATGGCAATGTTTTCCTATGTTTGAATTTAAAATTCCCCAATCGTGCATGCAATTTTGAGCTCAAAATGAAAATTATAATTCAATAATGACACTTGCATTTGGTAGAGTGGCGTTGGCCTTTCATTTAGATGGAGATTTAGACGCGTCATGGTTATGTAAAGGCAAATCAAGGAGACGCCGTTTCCCTTTTTACATTTGAATTTTGCCATCTGTATAGCGTGGCGGAATTGCAAAAGGCTTATTAGACGGTGCAAATGCATATAAAGTAAATGGCTTTTCAATTATCATCATTTTGACCCCATTGTTGCACATGAAACATACACGTGCAGTTCGGGAAACGCACAGTCATTTTCCGGGTTTGCATTTTCATTTGAATAAAGCTAATCATGAAGCGTCTAAATCTCCAATGGCAATGCCACTATACCAAACGGCAAATGAAAATGCCATTATTGAATTTGAATTTGAATTTTAAGCTACAAATTGCATTCATGATTGGGAATTATAAATGTAAACGACATGTTCATTTGAATTTTGCCACCAATATGCTTCTATATTAGACAAGTGCCACCAACACCGCAAACTACATACTGTTTAATTTTCTCGTACTAAAAAAAAAGTTGTCCAAAGACATTTCGTTCTTCTCATTAGTAATATACTGCTACACATCCATTCGCATTGCTTTGCTCCCCTCTATATTAGACACAAGTATTAGGCAGATTACAGAGATGGGTCAGAACGATCACCCAACATCCAATTCGTACATTAGTGAGGTTGACCAGTGAATTTTCGTTTTTCTTTTTTTATATATTTTTTTAAATGTAGATTATTAATATTGTTAACAATATTCTGATTATACATCTTTATATACAGCGCGTACAACGTCGAGCCACTTGGCTGCCACCCTGGTCCTTTCTGCATGTACTGTAAAATAAATGGTCGTCTATGGACGTGATAACTAAATTGCCTGAAATGTGTCGGAACAATTCCCAAAATTTCACGTGCAAGTACTCGCGTAGAAGTTATGAGATTAACTGACGTTAGGCTGTGCGGTACGCTTTAGGGGGTGGGAAGTTCTAGGGACGATTAGGTAAGAGTCATAAAACAAAAGAAATGCCTTTAATTCGGTCATGTTTTAGAGAAAATAAATCAATAAATCAATGCAAGTCTATGGTCGACACTACTGCACAGTATGTGCCCTGGAGTGGTGGTTTAAGAAGTGCCCCATCTGTTACATATCTAGGGCTGTAATATGAGCATCCAGGGTCACACCGGTGTCAGTTGGACATGGGGCCCCTGAACCAGCACAATTATACAGCGCTATACACGACTTCCTTCAGACCAATTAACGATTAAAACAACTGACTGATCCTTTTTCGAAAATATGTATTTATGCACATCCCTGCAGCAGATGCACACAAACACACTGATCCATTAACTCATTGTTAGAGGAAAAACTGCACACACACACATACACACCTGCGCAACTCGTTCATGATCCTGAAGGCTTTCTTCATGTGCCGTGGGTTAATAGTGACGGCGCTCTGCTTCTCACACACGTCATCCTTCAGCTCCACAGCTTTATGATGGCAAAGCTTAGTGCATCTGAAACGAACACACACACACACACACACGATAAGACACTCTAGGGAATATGTATGATCATGACGAAGAAATAAAAGCATGTTTTAGACCTATAGTTGACCAGTTTGAAGTAAAAAAACAAACAAAAAAAAACTAAAATAAAACCAGCATCTACAAACTGACAGAGCAAAGGCAGGAGACTAAACCGTAACGTAGGCTTTACAGACATTTCGTTACCGGATTAATACAAGACCGAGGCGGAGTTAATAAGCACGGCGATCGGCTTCACCACCAAGATTCAAATCATAATGCATGCGGAGAAATGAACGCAAAACCCGTGTACTCGAAAGAGACCACCATAGGAGCGTCGCTGAGCGGATATTATTTGGGTGGTGGATCATTTCTCAGCAAAGCACTGACATGGTAGTGTGTGTGTGTGTGTGTGGTGCTGGTACGAGTGCATTAGGCACAGCAGCGTTGCTTGGGACCTTTTTTACTCCAACACCTCACTGCTGGGTTGAGAAACAGGAGCTCGACCTTTTCCCCCCCCCCACGCACAGTGTGTGTTAATAAACTCCAGCCTTCATCAGAGTCCGTTTTCCGACCACAGCACCGCTGTTGGCTCCAGAGTGTTGGTCTGTTTCTCAACCCAGCAGTGACGAAGAGGCGTTTAAAAAAATCCTAGTAACACTGCTGCACCTGATATGCGCCTACCATCATCATCATCATCACCCCACACACACACACACACACACACACACACTCATGTCAGTGCTGTGCTGAGAAATGATCCACCTTGTCGTGGTTCCCTTCCCATTAAAGGAGGCCTGACAGGTGTGTCTAGCAGCACAAGTAGATGGTGGCACCTATATGGCAGCTGCACCTGATACAGTGGCCAGTGAGCGTGGCTTTCACAGGTTCTCCATCAGCTGATACCAAGCCACTGTCCAGCCCCCTTTAAGGAACAAACAAGAAGGCAGGCTTGAGTTAACCCACTGCTAATCTGAAGAACCCCCAAAGACTACTAGCATTGCATGTAGAGACCCCCACCACACACACACACACACACACACACACACACACACACACACACACACACACACACACACACACACACACACACA
>JAOUQW010000031.1:7080696-7090936 GCA_028565825.1 Olivaichthys viedmensis | reverse complement strand
ACACACACACACACACACACACACACACACATACACACACACACACACATACACACACACACACACACACACACACATACACACACACACACACACACACACATATACATACACACACACACACACACATATACACACACACACACACACACCCCCACACACACACACACACACACACACACTTAGCCAGCCAGCTAGCTAGTTCCTCGCGCTTACAGCGGATGGATCTCCATGTTGGGGTGTGTGTTCAGGCGGCGATATCTGACAGCATTATCCTGCACCATTCCATCTCAACGAATCTCGGCCTTAAACGGAGGAAATGCGCATTAAACCCCCTCCACCCCTCCACCCAGCGGGCCGTCACTCGGGGGTTTTTTTTTTTCACGGCTTCGGCTTCGGCTCAGCTGTCTGTGCACGTCCAGCTACTGTAAACACACGGGGCGGGCTGTGAGACGTGCACGCGCACGCACATGCACACGAGCACGCGCACGCACGCACGCACGCACGAGCGCGGGGCTTCAGAACACAGCCGTTAATTTAAGCCGAGAAAGAACGACGGCCATGTCCGGTGTGTTTGCGGCGAGTCAGCGGCTTGTTGTTGTTCTCTCGGTAAAGCGGCGTGTGGTGGGGTGTGGTGTGGTGTGGGTGGGCGTGTGGAACGTGGAACTAGACCCCGCTTTAACGACACGCGGACCAGCAGCGTGAACAGTAGCGCCCCCTCCTGCCGCGGAAGACCGCGAGTCATTCCGAAGCAATCGATCTCCGCGCGATCTGTCCCGGAAGTAGGCGCTTGCGTATTATATATAGATCGCGGGTACACCGCGCATGCGCACTAGCCAATAATCCGCATGAGGTTATGGGTCTTAATGTAGTGCGCTTTTATTTTTATTATTATTACAAAGAACGGTGGCTTGTGTGGTGAGCCATGATCAAATCAATAAGGATAATCAATTGAACAAATATACAAACAAACAACAAATAAAACCCGCATTCGTATTTAATTCCTGAATTTGAAGTCCCTAAGTTTATTTATTTAAAAAAAAAAAAAAGGCAGCTTTTTTGTTTGAGTGCAAATTTTTTTTTGCAATTGTTTCTGAATTAAAAAAAAAAAAAAGCAACCCTATATGTTTGAGTGCAAATTTTTTTTGCAATTGTTTCTGAATTAAAAAAAAAAAAAAAGAAGAAGATTGTACCTCAATTTTACAACTTATCTACAAAAGAAAGAAAGAAAGAAAGAAATGCCGGGTGTATGCTGCAATATATTGCACAATTGACTATTTAAATCCCTTTCAGAATGGGAAACGCTCATGTTTAATCGGATAATCAACTGGACATCAAACTGGAATGTCAATGAAACATCATTATGACAGCAATGAATCAAGATACAGTGGTTGTGATGAAACATAACCCGTTATCACAGCTTCAAATAAAATTAAGAGCTTACTGATAATACCTCTTTAGTACCTGTTTATTTAATGTAATAATAATAATAAAAAAGTGTATAGTTTGTATTGCATCCATTTCTAGTTTTTCATCTCGTTTATGTTACAATTTTACACAAAGGCAATCTATTTTCTGTAATTTGATTATTTACCTCTTCTTTCTTTCTTTCTTTTTTACACTTAAAAAAAATAAAATAATAATGATGTGTTATGGTACACCAGTACATTGGATCTACTGATGCTATAGTGTACTGCAAACGAGTAAGGAATGTGAGGTGGCCAACTTTTACGACGGTAAGGCAGAGAAAAGACGAGAAGAGACTCCATTGCTACAGTATTTATTCTTGGTCATTCAAACTCATTGTGGCTGAATGTTACCTCAACACAGTATATAGCTCTCTGCAATCTTAAACAAAATATAACCGATATTTACAATTGTTGTATTAAAAAATACAAAAATGTGATCTCGACTTTGCCAGCTGTCTTTTTAAAAGACATAGAAATACATGTGGTATGAAAGGTTCGGGCGGGGGGAAATGGAAACATAAGAGGCATTCTAACATCTCATATCACTTACGTAATTAGGGCCTATGTAAAAAATAAACAAGGTAGCTATGTAATAACTATTTTGCAACAAGTAGTAATAATGCAAACATTCTATTCATCTTTTCTTTTCTTTTTTTTTACACTTTTCTCCATTTGTGCAACAGGTTTCCAATTTGTGCCTAATGCCACTGGATTGGCAAAGAGAGGAATGAAACTGACTCAATAATAATAATAATAATAAAAAACAGTGGACATTATTAAAAATGAATTAAAACATCAAAGCAAATGCTGGTGACCGCGTTTGAAAAACCAAGACGAGAGATGAAGCAGAACGGACATGATTAAAATCACAAAAACAAAACGAACATGAGCAACTGAATACTGATGGCAACACTGAATTGTTTTTCTGAGGTCTATTACAGGCAGCTTTTTCTTTGTGTCTGGAGAGGAGCTTTCCCCTCTCTCTCACACACACACACACACACGTTCTGATTCAAGTATTCACACACACACACACACACACACACACACACACACACACACACACACACACACACACACACACACACACACACACACAGCAATAACAGACGGTGTAGATGTCAGACAACAATTAAAAGAACACTGTTTCTATGGTAAAATCAGTGTTTGCGTGGGTAAAAATTAAAAAAAGGTCCATCGTCAACATCTGTTCAAACTGTCTGTATTCCTTCATTTTTTTTCCCCTTTCCTTCAAAGTGCCAAAACATCTCTTTTTGTGGTTCTCACAGTGATTTTAAAGCAAAGGGCAACTTTAAAAAAAAAAAAAAAAAGGAAAAAGAAAAGATGCTTTGTGGTGGGTGAGGAGTCTTTTCACCACGAAATCGGTTCCCCCTCATTCTTGGATTTGACTGACGGGAGCGGCGGAGAGTCTGGATAGTGTTGCACAATTTCCACACGGGTCTGAGCAGACGAGTGAACGGCGGCTGTGTTCTCACACTGCAGATATCTGCTCATTTTCTGCAAACAGGATAAAAATAAATAAAAAAATGTAAAGATAGAAAAATATAAATGTAATCTTATTTCTCTTCTTTAAAAAAAGAATTTTAATTATTATTTGAAAACATTTTCAGTATGCATTCCCTTATACCAAAACAGTCCCACTGAAAGATAAGATAACAGAGACGTGTATAAATGAACTGAACTGTATAAATGCATTATAACAGCACTGCGTTGTGACCTTGTACATGGTTTTAAAAAATGAATAAATAAAATACATTTAAAACACCGTTTACCTTCCATGTATACAATAAAAGGTTGCCAAATCCGTAAGGAATACCCCCATATCTATATTTCAACACATAGGTGAGTTTAGTACTAGTTTGTAGAAAATATATAGAGCACATTCAGAAAGGGAGACGCCAACTTCTTTTAACGAGCTTTTTTCATTATTTATATCTAAACAAACACTTTTTTTTTTTTTTTTTTGCGATAATGAAGGAAATCTGAGAGAAGGACTATCTTAAGGGTAATCAGGTTCTACTGTCTGTAATTTCTTTAATACACCAATGATTGAAAAAGAAGAAGAAGAAAAAAAAAAGTTTGCATTGACGACAAAATCCTCACCGTCGCATGGTGGTCGCCGCGGTGAAGGACAGTGGGTGTAGCCGTGCATGCGGGTAGGTGGGCGTGGCTGTGGGGGTGGTTCCAAGTCATATGACCTCTTAATGAGGCGGGACCTCTGCAGGGCCGCGTTGTAGTCTGGCGGGCGTCGGCCATGGGTGTGATTATAGCCAAGATTATGGCCGAGTTCCTCGACCTCAGCCAATGACAGCGCAGTATAGCCAGGTGGTGTGGGTGGGGGCTCTCGGAAACGCCCCTCCCTTTGACTCGTGGTGCTTTTTTGCACGTTCGGCACCTCGTCCTTTCCCCCTCTTCGCTTGATTGTGCCCGTGTCGCCTTCCGATTCGTCAGCCCAGTAGCCGAGGGGCGTGGCCGAATGGCTCCTCCCCATTCCCGGCCCTTCCGATAGCGTCTCCCAGCTGCGGCTGTCGTAGTAGCCGATGCGCTGCGGGATGCTCTGGATGTTGTCGTGCGAGCCGCTGGAGCAGGAGGTCCAGCTGCCCCGCCCACTGTCAGCGGCGTCCAATGAGGCGCGGTCGCACTGGTCCTGGGCCAATGAATAAGAACTGACAGAAAGACAGAGAGAGAGACAGTGTGAACGCAGTAATCCTTACACCGGCCTCGTATGTTATTGCGTTAGCGCGTTCGGAGTTCCTCACCCAAGGCTGATCTGGTCGGGTTCCGTCCGGTGTGTGTTATGAGCCTGCGGGAGTATGCGTGTGTGAGACGGGACGCGTGTGTGTGTGTGGACGTGGTCGTCGGCCATGATCAGGTCAGAGGACGAGGAGCTCAGGAGACTCAGCGGATCCGGCCCTGTTTATCAAACACAGCATTTAACAAAAAGGGGAAAAATTAGTTGGTCAAAAAAAAGTTAAGCATTTACGTTATCGAGCAAGTTGACTTCTACCGTTAGCGATAGTTGCGCAAGAGAGTGGAAAGAGACGCACTGTACGAAATACTTCTCATTAGTACGCGTTTGCAATACTGACGCCGCAGGGCGTTTCTTTAGTTTCTCTTTAAAGCTATTGGTCCAAATTTCACCAATCAAAATGAATTTTTGGTAAAAGTCCAATCAATCAACAGCCTGTATGAATTCACGTATTTCCCCAAAATCCACTCAAATGCCAAAAACGCTACACAAAATGCTTATGCAAGAGGTAAATTTAACCTTTTTACTTAAAAAAAAAACTTTTTATAAAATGCAGAAAGAGATTTAATTGTTAATTCTATGATCCAGCGATGGAGAATCAGACTCAGACAGCTCAGTGTTCTCACCCTTTCTGGATGGGTTACCAGGGGAAGTGGGCGGGGAGGGGCGGAGAGAGGAAGCACTTGATTGGTTGTCATCCAGCTGCCTTCTCTGTCTGTCCTGGCCCTCTTCTGCGTGGCGAGACCCGGAGGAACGCGCACCTACACGCACACACACACACACACACACACAGTGAAATTAAAACGCTCATTGAAGCGTTATGCCACATGTGGGGACACACGTTTGTCGAAGTGCAGAAGCAAGATGATGTTAAACACACATATGAGCTCTGCTAGTTTCTCTTTAAAACTTTTTGCCGACATTGTGATTCATACTATGACCTTAGATTTAAAAACAAACAAACAAACAAACAAACAAATAAATAAATAATAATTCTTTTTTTTTTCTTTTTTTTATTCAAACACCAGCCTGTTAGTACTCAACAACTGTCTGGACTAGTACACAAGTATGCGATTTTGATACGCCGTTCAGTCTGTTGTGGACATCGTAGGAGATCTGAACCCTCTGCATTTACATATGGGTAAACCTCCCACCACTACCTGTCCTTTAAAACAATACACTTACGAGGCATGCTCTTTTTGTTCTCTCGCTAGTGTCGGAAAGAGGAGCGCAAAGATTTGACAACGTGTGAATCCCATAAGCCCCGCCCCCAGTTCATGTAGGCCAAACTAAAGGCCAAACAGTTTTGGGGAAGGAAAAAAAACGCTAGTAACGGAACACTTTTTATTTAAGCTCAGAACCGATCAAAACAAGAGAGAAGAACGCAGATCATAAAATCCAGAGTGAGGTGTAGAGGCATAGCATTATGTAGCTACAGTACTACAGAAGTCAACTGAAGGACCTCACAACGTGTGTGTGTGTGTGTGTGTGTGTCTGTGTGTGTGTGGTCTTACCAGGTGGCTTCTTTCGAGGGATATTCTTCGGAGTGGGGCTTCTCGGAGTGATCGGGGATGCCTCGACCCGCTTTTTCTCCACAGTGGTCTTACACACTACGACGCGCACACACACACACGAGTATTTATTACAAAAACAAATCAACATTACAACTCACAGAGAGGAGAACTGTACGTGAGAGAACATTCACTCTGTCCCTGGAATAACACGTCGTTTTGGAATGGTGGGTGTGGGTCTGGGACTCACCCGTGTTGTTGGCGGGCTCCCACTGCAGGGAGAGCGCGTGCAAGGTGTCTTCGTCACTCTCGTGCGTGAGCGTGTCGAGGTACTGGCGCACTCGTCTGCTCATCAGCTCGGCCTCGTAGAGTTTCTTGGCGCTGAGGAAGGAGCTCCGCCTGCCCCTCCTTCTCGGGCCCGCTGTGCCCTCAGACAGCGAGGAGCTGCTCACCTGACTCAGAGACCTACACACATGCACACAGAATGAAACCGAAAAGAAAAAAACACCAATCAGTAAACCTGAACTGACGGTAGGAGCGAAAGAAAAGGAAAATGGCAGAAACAAAGGAGGAAACAGTGTTCAGGCATGCTCAAATGACTAGCCTGTTACAGCCCGTGTGTAATACAGAGAAGAAAAGAGACATTACGGTTTCAACTAGGTTCGATTACTACATCGGCTTGTGTGAGTCGAGTTAATAACACAGCACAACCAGCAACGTTAATAGACATTAGGAGTGAGACAGCAAGAGCGCGAGCATTAAAAAAAAAGAAAAAAAAAGGCATGAGCGCGAGCTATAGTCCCACTTACCCAAGACTTCTCCACTTTTTCTTCCTGAAACACAGCCGTGAAGACACCAAAGAGAAGGATGGAGAGAAAAGAGACAGAGGGGAGAGAGACAGAGACAGAGACAGGTGCTTATACAGTAAAGCCCACAGAACAGAGACCACAGACCACAGGAAGAGCCCGCTAAGACATCAAGCACAAACGCGGCTGACGGAAACATGACCTAAACAGTTATTACACTTGTTTCTGACGATGCGTTTACCTTTAAGAAATGATTCAAGCAAGAATTCCGCACAGAAGAAGTGGAGGGCTGCACGGGGAACCCATTTCTGTCCCTAATCTCCAACAGTACCCTGCATCTTTTAAAACACCAACCCCATCCCCGCTCTGTCGCTTCTATAAATTCTTTTTCCAATACGCAAAACCGTAACTGTACATGCAGCACACTTTAATAATTATACGCTTGCTACTTTTTCAACCCGACGTCGTCTTACAGGACGTAAAGCATCACAAAAAAAAGCTGATCAGCACATCAGTCGGAGTGCGTACACACTGACTTAGCGTGTAGCCTTCATAACCGCCAAATAGGGACAAGTTATTGTTAAAAAGAAGAGGAAAAAAAGAAAAACAAAACATTTTTTGATTACTGGTGCAACGGTGCACATTTTAATTTTCATTAAACTGTGTATTATTACTGATAGGTAATTACGCTACGATTAGGGATAGGACTATGGAGATACTATGTGCTACCCCCCTCTCCCCCCTCCCTATGCTGTATCCATGCCAACCAGAGCCCCACCTCCTCCCCCTCCCTCAAAATGCAGGAAAAGGTCTTTTAATTGGTCATTGTTCTTGAGGGCCAGGTCTAAAACCTCCTTGTATAAATAGTTAGTGTCCCAGGAAATCTCTTCCTGTCTTCCTTCCTGTCTTCCTTCCTGTCTTCCTTCCTCTCTACATGAAAGTGTGTCTGTTTTTTGCAAATGTTCTCAAGTAAAACGATGTGCGTGTGTGTGTGTGTGTGTACCTGGTCTTGAAGAGCAGTGCTGGGTCCATGTGGACGGACGCCAATCTAACCACGTGCCTGATCTCGCGAGCGATCATTCTCAGCTTCTCAAAATTGACCAGTCCGTCCACTTTGGAGTCATTACCTAGAACCCAGAGAGACGGAGACAGGCACTCAACTTTCTGAATTCCGAACGGAGAGATCCTGAAGTCCCTCGTGAGTTCTTGAGCTAAGGGTTAAGGACTCACCCTCGTGGAGAAATGTGAGGTCTTTTTTGATGACGGGGAAGAGAGGGATGATTGGTGGCTGGAGGTTGTGCTTGTTCAGCAGGTTGCGGTATTTGGCCATGTTGCGCGACGGGTCGAAGACTTCCTGCAGCTCGGACAACAGCTTGTCGTACTTGGCGGGTAGGCGCTCCCACGTAGCACGCATACGAGACACGGGGGCCAGATTCAGCCCGCTGAAAGACAGAGAGGGAGAGAGACTTATCAAGTCCAACGCTATACACACTGGGTCAATCAGAATATCACGTCATCAACCTGGGAACCTTCAGAGGGCTAAAAACGTATGAAAACACTCATTTTATGGTTCAATGCTATTTATAAGGGAATGATAATAAATGGCTGCTCCTAGTGTGCATGCAATTCCTGGAGCTTAAAGCAATGAATTAGGCCAATCACGGAGTAACCAGTGGTTCAGACAGCTTTTATAAAGCACTTCAAAAGATTTGTATTCGGGGTGGGCGAGTCAGCCAAAGCGTTATATGTTGATTTATTTAAAAAAAAATTATAAATAGTCATACCCGATTCTCAGATATGAATTTTGCAGAAGCGATTCGATTCTTAAAAAGGTGCAGGACACCACAGTCCTGATTAGCTGATTATCCTAAATTGGTGTCTCACCTGATGATGGCAAACATGGAGTTGAAGTTTTTGCAGTCCCGACAATGGAGGGCGACTTTGATGAAATGTTTGATGAGCTTCATCCTTTTGGCCTGGTTGGTCTCCCGCACAACCTCTGTGGCCACCCAGAAGGTCTCCTGATTGACGAGGTCTTCGAAGCTGCGAAGGATGGTCGTTGGCTCGCGTGGGCGCAGCTTGAAGAGGTCCGCGATGTAATCTGTGGGCTCGATGTCGGCAAAGAGCACATAGTTGCGCGCCGAGAGCTGACTGGCTATCTCTGTGGAGCTCAGAGATAACAGATGCACATGAGCTTCCCTCTGCAGTTCTTGGGCCTCGACGTCCGAGCACAGAGTCTCCGTCTCCATGTTACTCTTAAGGTAGTACCTGAGACACACACACAGACACAATTAATGGCTGAAAGAAATACCGAAAAACCCAATGAGACGTGATTTAATTAATGCAAGGTGAACTGCAACTGCAATGAGCTTCCCCTTTAGCAAGAAACTAGCTACAATTTGTTACCAAAAAAAATAAATAATTCATCATCTCATATGTGTTTGCTAACGGTTAAGTGTGAGAGGGGCGTGTGTTTTGCCAGAGCGCACCTCGCACAAAGCTGAATCCGGTCCGCCAGTTTTGAAAGCTGATCTGGAAGTCTCCTCTGCTTGATGACGCCCTCAGGTGTGACGGACACCTCACACAGCGAATAAGCATCAGGACCGGCGCTCAGGCCGAACTCTCGGATCGCCAGATTGGCCGCCTCTCTGGCCGTGGTGTCCCTATTGATCAGCAGGTAGCGACTTTGTTGATCTGCCTTGAATACCCGTAGCACCTGATCTTGCAATTCTGAAAAAGTGTGAATAGGCAAACAAGCGGAACTTAGCAGAACTACTAAAACCAGGAGCCTGGTTCAGCCATCCTGCAATGTCTAAGCTTCCACTTTGTTCCGGGTTTCTGGCATCCGAGTTTTAAACCGTACTAATATTTACAGAGGGTTCATGACGGCGGCAAAAGCAAGATGGCACTCGAAAAAGAAATGGCGCAATCGCTGTTTTTAAAATGAGCACTGAACTGGTACCATACAAATAGGAATGGTTTTAATCACTTCAAGAATTTCACAATCTAATATGGCTACAGTACTACAACACAACACGAAATCACTATGCAGGGAAACCAAGCCATTTTATTCATAAGGGGAATTCATCCGTAAATCACCCTTTGCTTGACTGAAGTCTCATTCCTATTCGTACTATTGTTATTCTTATTAATGACACTGCAGTCCTTAATCACTTGGGGGGAATTTGCCCACAAGCAGAAACCTTAACGCCGATAAAGTGCCGGCCTTGAAACCATGGAGTGGAACAAAATGAAAGCTTACGAGTTTTAAGACCCCAATGCGCACAGTCCATTGGAACAAATGCAGCTAAAAAAAAAAAAAAAGAAGGAAAAGTTTGATTTAAAACCCAAATTATTGGCGACCAGACTAATCCAGAATCAGCATTAAAGTCAGAATCATCTAGAAAGCTGGAGAAACGGGCATGAAACCAGGTGAGTCGACTACTAAAGACAAGCAGAAAGACCGAAGACGTTCATGTTGCTGCAGAGTTGTTAGAACAGAGTCTGGAGACGGGCAACATGCATACGTGGAAAAATAATTAACTAAAACAACCAGAGAGAAATGGTGAAAAGGGTAGATTATAAAGGGAAGGCGAAAGAATGCAAGAAGTGTACAGTCGTGGCCAAAAGTTTTGAGAATGACACAAATATTAATTTTCACAAAGTTTGCTGCTTCAGTGTTTT
>JAOUQW010000031.1:7061836-7080580 GCA_028565825.1 Olivaichthys viedmensis | reverse complement strand
TCATAAAAACTGAGGCAGCAGACTTTGTGAAAATTAATATTTGTGTCATTCTCAAAACTTTTGGCCACGACTGTATAGGGAAATAATCTGAAGACAGGTAAATCCCTTATGTATAGAAAGAAGAAGATACTTTAATAATACAAGTGCTCATCGATAATCGTGAAGTAAATTTAAAAACAAACAAAACAGGCAGGCGGTAGAGAGTAGACGGGTATCTAGGGACATCAGCAAGAGTACCGAGTGATCTGGAAAGGAATGTTAAAACCCCCTGCTCAAGAAACTACAGCTAGAACCATCAAGAGTCAAGTAGAGTCAAACTGAACGGAAAGAGAGGCGTCTAAAAAGGCGGGTAGAAATGTAAGGCAGGTGGGCAGGTATCTCTAGGAGGAACCCCGGCAGTGCACGAGTACTCACGAGTGAATCCAGGCGCTGTGAGCAAGAAGAGGGTTGTGGAAAGGTTAGAATGTCACACAGACATATTGAGCAAGGCATTTCCAACCCCCCCCAACCCACCAAGACAATATAGTCAGCACTGCAAAGAAACGTGAGGCAGGAAGGGAGACAGCAATAGCAATAGCAATAGCCGTGAACATGTATTCTGCAGTCAATGGCCTTGTCCTCGATGTTCTCTATGCATGTATTTTGCGTATAGCGCAGTGTGCATTGTGTTTGAGGGTTGTCGTTTACCAGGTGGCTGCATGCTGTAGTCAATGATGCGCTGTTGGCCCTGCGCCAAGTCAGGGTTGCTAGACGACAGGCTTCCCGTGATTGGCGCGGTGGGCGGCGCCTGCTTGGTCTGCCTCAGGCCCACGATGCTGTCGTCCTGCGTCTGCCCCAATCCGAGGTCGCTGTCAAAAACATTAACTCTCATCATGCAATGCACCACCGTGGGCTGCAACGAATTCAAAAAGAAACAGTCGAGCGTTCCGCGACCTAATCTCCATGTACTGCAATCGACACGTTCCTAAGAAAAGAACCCGTTCACTCAAAAGTCTAAAAAGCAGTTTGTGCAGTCAATAACCATTTATGCAAAATACACTTTTTTCTATCATGCTTTCATAAAAACTTTAAGTCCAAAGCAATTGTAAACACGGAAGTACCCGAGTTATCTGCCTAATCATGCATGGATACCTTAAAGCACAAGTAACCGGAATTCCTTTATACTGTATTGCTCCGGGGTTTGAAAGTTAGACAAAACTACACAACAGCTTTGGTAAGACTTTCTTCTCGTATCCGTCTCATCCCAAGACCGTTACTGTTCAACTGTAATGGTCGGGAGTTTTCGTGTTATATAGTCGCATAGTTAAAATATTTATTGACAGCGTTTAACAACTGCCCTTTAGAGTACCATTAGAATTGTGTTTTGCGTAAAACAGGTTTACTCAGTACAGGGAAACGTTAAAATTCGTGTCTGTAGTTCGAGCCCAGTCGATGCCACAGCCGTCCGTGGCCGGGAGTCCAAGAGAGCGTCTAAGAGAGCGTGATTGGCCGTGCTCTCTGGGTGGGAGGGACGGCGATAACACTTTCTCTCCTGTCGATCAAAAAGCGGCACCAGCCAATCGCGGGCGTGTGTGTGCTCGTGCATACGGAAGAGGGAAGCTGGCGCTTGTGCCCTGCCCTGTGATGTAGCATGAGCAGCAGCTCGAAAAAATGCGGTGGTAGGTTTCACGCGTCTTGGAGGATGCACGTGTTGTTGGCCTTCGCCCTCCCCGGTTGGTGGCGGTGGTGCGATACGAGAGAACGAGCTTGCGGGTGGGAACTGGCAATGATTAAAATGGGGAATGAATGAATAAATAAATAAATCCCAGACCCGCTACAGATCCAGTGAATGGAGATTAGGTTGAAAAAAGTTGGAGTACTCCTTTAAAAACGGAGCAGCAACGGTTTTAGTTTTGAGAATGAGAAAGTACACAAGGTGGTGAATCTTTACACCTGGTGTGTGTACGTACCTATATGGCTTTTGAGGTAGGATGCTGATGCGCGTTTTGTCGAGAATCTTCATCAGTTTGTTGCGGCCACCCACCGTGTGCGCTTTGGCCTTCTTGCTGACCTTCTCCTGACACATGACCCCAGCAGCAATCCCAATATCGGGCACAGAGTAGCGGGAGCTTTTCTTTCCGTCGCCGATCTTAGGAAGGTGAGGAACCCCGTTTTTCCTTTCGTCCGCTATCCGCGCCACCAGCTCCTTAAAGACTGAGAAAGACAGAGAGCGCTCAAGCAAGGGGTTCTGTTACTGGGTTAACACTCAAACACAGAAACGAAAAGAAACGTCAAAGCGTTTTCTATACGGACGTGTGGACGTGTCACGGTGCGAACAGGCTCACCCAGAAGGTTGGTTTTGACACTCATGGACAGTTGCATGTTATTCTTGAGGATCTCGATGGCTTTGGACAACTGCACGTTCTCAAAGGTCTGCCCATTCACCTCCAATATCTGACAAGTCGGTATAGACGTTAGTCCCAAAAAAAAAAAAAGTATTTTAAGGTGTCCCAATCTTGTCGTAATCATGTTGAAATTGTCTTACCTGGTCCCCACGCTTAAGCCCCGCCTCCTCTGCCTTGCCGCCGACTTCCACAGTGCTAATGAAGAGGTGTGTTCCTCGCTCAGCACCGCCAATCAGAGTGAAGGGGAGGGGCATCTCCCGAGAGGCTCTTGTGATGGAAACGAGCCGAGATTTGGCCTTGGCAGCGCATGCAATGTTCAGCAAGCGCAACTGGCCGCTCATTTTCTGCAAGCAAGAGCAAAAGGAATTAGCAGAGGACAGACGGAAGAGACTGAAAGGAAAAGTGGCAGTCGCTTATTTTCATACTTCTCTTTCCAGATTGTTCTGGAACTCCTCGAGGAAGTTCGTCATGTCAGGGTCTCCCTCAAAGTCACTGAAGTGATTGTTAACCCAAAGCAACACGACGCGCGTAACCTGAGAGACAGACAGACAGTGCGGAAGAGTTAGAAAGCACAACATGGGCGTAGTGTGCATGTGAGAGAAAAAAAATTTCACTGTTCAAATACTATTCAAATCAACAGAATATTTACATATTGGAAGTAAAAAAAAAAGATTCCTCATGATTTTCGTCGCTTTAAAAAAAAAAAAAAAAAAAAGGGGGGACCTTCACCTTCTGTAGTTCATGCGAGTAAACGCATGGTGTGACGCTACTGCTAACGTTTCCTCCACGCCAGTATAAAATTACAGGCTCATCATCAAGCGAACCCACTCGATTACTAAATATTGTGAGGAATTGAAATTCAAAGGCAACTTTTATAAAGGAGTTTGACCGCCCTTGTACATACCTTATCCCGTAAACTGGGTTCATTAAACCAGTCCAACAGTCTTTGGCCCACAATTAGAGGACTGGACAGGAAGGTGCGATAGGTCAACAGGAAGTCTTCGATGTACGTTGGGTCCACCACCGAGTGATCCTCCACTAAATGCTGAATCAGTCGCTCCGGTGTGCCCTGGGAGATAAGTTTTAAACACATTACTAATGTCCAAGTTTGGTACTTGGAAGAGCGCGCTCATAGTCAAGATGCTGTTGATGAGGTATTGTTTTTACCACATGTATGAAATAGTGATGCACCGAAATGTGGTAAATGAAAAAAATATATTTAAAAATTGATTGATAAACAATTGGGTAAGTGCCAGAACATGTGTCGAGGATGCTCGGTGAAAGAAAAAAGTGCACGTTTTTACCCACTACTTTTAGATTCTCAGTGTTATATTTTGATACCCTGCTGTATCTAATCCTTTTAATTAATTCATTGATTGATTGATTGATTGATTTAGTTTAAAAAAATTAAGGAAAACAGCGCAGCTACCTTTGTCGGGTTGAAATTCTTTCTGAAAAATTAGGGTGTCATTAGAGTGTCTCACACCCCCCCCATATGAAGAAATGCTTTATAACCTCGTATCAATGAAATAAAAAACAAAAATGACACATTTTCTCTGAGACATGTTCCTAAATGGTCACCTTAACCACGATGTGTCCTTTGCGGGTTCCTGTGCGGTCGAGTTCTCGGTGTTCCTTCACCATGACAATCTCTCCCTCCTCCTCCACCCGCTGTGTGTTTTGTTCCACCTGATTCAGAATG
Source organism: Olivaichthys viedmensis (assembly GCA_028565825.1). NCBI lineage: Eukaryota > Metazoa > Chordata > Actinopteri > Siluriformes > Diplomystidae > Olivaichthys > Olivaichthys viedmensis. The sequence continues at coordinate 7,076,494 of JAOUQW010000031.1, read as the reverse complement.
CAGCAGTAGTCCTGCTGCGCTATGCACACAAACTACACACACACCCAACCAAAGAGACAATAAAGTGTTCAAATAGTGAAATAAAACACAATTCTTGTTAAAAACATTATCTAAAGAAAATCCCCCCCACCACACACACACACACACACCTGACAGTCGTCTACTTTGGTCCTCATGACGCCAACCATTAGCTCTTTCTCCATGGAGGGAGAGACCCCGAAACTTCCGCCCATCCCTACAGTCTCACAGTGCCCATCCGGATACATCACCTCCACGGCTCCGTTCAGGATTACTGACCATGAATCCAGCTATATAATCACACAAGCACGCAAAGTTTAGTGCGCCTTTATAACAAACCCCCAACACTAGTCAGGAACTGACAAACACAAAAAACACACACAGGACATATAATGGACATTTTAGCAGTTGTAGTAGTAACAGCAAGCCTTCTTGGAGTTTTAAGCTTGATGGCATTACAGGACCAGGGCAGGCACAGACTAACATTTTTGTTGGTCAACCAAAAGCCAGATTTTAGTCTTTCAGTGAAAACTAGCTACATGGGCTCTCGAGTGGCGCAACAGTAAAGCGTTCGCCCTGTCGTCTGGAGATCGCTAGTTCGAGCCCCGTCGATGACACAGGCGTCCGTAGCCGGGAGCCTAAGAGAACGTGATTGGCCATGCTCTCTGGGTGGGATGGACGGCGATACACTTTCTCTCCTGTCAATCAAAAAGCGGCACCAGCCAATCGTGGGCGTGCGTGAGCTCATGCATACGGAAGAGAGATGCATGGCACTTTCCTCTGAGCACGCAGGACTGTGACGTAGCAGTTCGAAAAAAAATGCGGTGGAAGCACGTGTTAGCTTTCGCCCTACCTGGCTGGTGGCTGTTGTGCGATAAGAGAACTAGCTACTGGGTGGGAATTAGCAACGAATAAATTAGGAGAAAAATGGGGTAAAAAATTAAATAATTTTTTCTATGGAGCAAAATTTCATTTGCAGAAATATCTAGTGTTAACTATAATTTACTTTTTTTTTTTAAAGCAATAACCAAGTAAATAAATGACTTACTAGACTGACGGAACCTTAGTTGACCAAGAACGCTATAGCCGATTTCATCAACACTTGTCAACTTGGTTTATAAAAGGGCTGCCCCCTGTAATTACAACCTGCTGCCTGAGAACCTTTATAACAAAATGCAGGAAGCGTGACGCAGAAATGGATCGCGACTCGCCTCCTCTCCGTGGTTCAGCACGATAGTTCCGGCCCGCTCCACCACGGCAAACACCATGACGGCACAGAGCGCTCGCCTCACGGACACGCTGAGACTGGAAAACGCTGGGAGCTGCTGCACAAACTCCAGCAACTGCTCTGAAGAGGGAGAGAGAGAGAGAGAGAGGAAAGTGTAAATGCATGTGCTTAAGCAATTTCCTTCCTCACAAAATCTTCAGTTTGGTTGAAATTGCAATATATATGAAAAGGGAGCACTGGTCTCAAATAACTTTGAATGGATTTTAAAACCGATTAGGCGGAAGTTGTTTGTGTGCTTCTTACCGATGTCATCGTCTGTACGGTCCACGGGGTCCTTCTCCAGGCAGTCTCTCACAATGTCTCGACTCATGAGCGGGTCCGTCGACCGCCCCACTTCTTCGTCGTCATCCTCCTCGTCCGAATCCACCGCCGTCTCAGGCAGTCCGCTGAGGTCCACGTCGCCGCAATCGCTCTCCGTAGCCTGGGAGAGAGAGAGAGAGAGAGAGAGAAAGAGAGAGAGGAGGAAAGCGCAATTAAAAACAGCTCAATTAATGTTTTATTAATTGATTCGTTTTCTTTTGTCAGTTGGGGGAGGATGCACGTGGAGGTTATTTGACGGTTATGAGTTGATATAACAGACGGATAGACGAATCAAACGAAGGAGGGGGGGGTTCCTTTTCAAGGGGATTAAAGTCAATGCATTTCCCACACGTTTATGTAAAACACCTGCGATTAGGCGTGCCATCGTTTCGACGTCATGGCAACTGCATAGAAAATGACTGCAGGTTTTACTTTTTTCTTTCACAACCGTGTTCCAGTGAATTGCACCCTTCCGCGCTAGTTGTAAAGTAATTGGACTTTTGAGAAGTCATTCATATCTCCATAGCAACAATAGCAAAACTGTAGATGTTATTTAAAAAATTAAAAAATTCTACCTGAATTTTGAAATTTAATTGATTTGAACTTGAAGTTAAAGTTAAAGCAGAGAATTTTTTTTTTTATATATATAATACTAATACTTTCTAAAATCCAAAAAAAAAATTGGAATAAATAAATAAATAAATAAATAAATAAAAATAATTTGAAGAGAAAAAAAAGAAAAAAACCTTAATTGAAGGGCGCTGAACAAAATAAATACTTCCTAAAAAACTGTTTTGCCTTGTGACTTCTTTTTCCCCCCAAAAGTTAAATAAATAAATAAATAAATAAAAAATAATAATAATTTGAAAAAGAAAAAAAAAAAGGTTCATTTTCACAGCTTGAATACTCGAGAGACAAAATGGGGGCGTTCTTTAATTCCCGGATCTCAACTTCATAGAGCCCATTGTGTTTGCGGCCTTGACAAAAATCAATGGCAGCAAGTTATCTTTTTTTTTTTTCTTGGCGTTTTTTGTTGTTGTTTTTTTAAATAAAATCTCAGCTGGTTTCTTTCGGTTTCTCATTTATACGCCAAACCTCCCACCACTGCCTGAGAGCCTAAAACAATACATTTAACAGGCCTGACTTTTGCAGCTCTCTCACTAGCAAGTCTCGGGTAGACAAGCGTGACCGTGTCCATTAGACGAACTCAAAAAACGACCATAGATAAAATAGAACTCAAATCCGTCGTGGTGACGAAGCGGCAAAAACGAAACTGCTCATGGCTCACATTCGGGGCGTTCTTTTCTCAGCTGCCGAACGCACCGTCTCATTTTACGGTATTGCCATGACATCCCTACCTGTAATAACGTGTGCTAAACTACGTGAGTCAGCAGACATGTGAGAATGAATGAGTGCGTCAGAAAGACAGACAGAAAAAGCTACGAGTGTACACCTGGTAAATGTCTGATAGGCTGCTGCTTCCTGAGTCACTGGCGATGCTGGATCGAGACTGACTGGAGGACATGTGGAGGTGGAGACTGTCTGAGAGGTGGAGCTTGGAGAAATCCGCAGGAAGCTGAAAGAGAATCAGAACAATTTATTACACTTTTACAATTTATTTATTTATTATATTTTGCAGAGTGTGTGTGTGTGAGATGCCTTTTGGCCTCTAGTCCATAATGGATCAAAGGATTAAGCGCACTAAAGCCTCCTTCCACTCAACACATGATTGCATCCAGCAGTGTGAGAAAGAACCACACACACACACACACACAACTGCCGCATATACAAGTATATTAACCAATCCATCCACTTTGTACGAGTGGAAAGCCATGACGCACACATTATTACTGCAAGAGCAATTTTTTAAGCAAATTAAATGTAAAGAGATACGTTAATGACTTTAGGGGGGTCATTAGCAAATTAACTGGCGCCTCGTTTTCCACATAACGTCACTAGTTTGAAACTGATCGGCTTGTGCGCTCGCGTGCATGCGTGTGTGTGTGTGCGCACATGCATAACTCTAATCAGTATATCCAGAGGCTTAATGCGAGAGAGGCTGTTCATGGGGTTTTTGTACTTCTGGCTTAGTTTAACCGGACTCCATGCAGACACACACGACCGGGGTTAGAATCGACATGCATGCATATACACACACACACAATTTAGTAATCTGACCTTGCAGCCTATTTGTCACCAATATCACGGAATTGAAAAACTCTCAGACTTCATTGATGTAAGGCATCCAAAAAAATCCCTGATGCCACAGAATGTAACCTATAAAACTTCTCAACATGAATTCAGTTGTCGCTGAAACAGGACTACATACCAAGATAACCTCCAATCTGCGTAATATCTTCTCCTGAGGTAATCAGAACGTTTCAACGGGCGCAACATCTTACATGCTGAAAGACTGCGCGCTCATGCGCCATGGGCGTACGTCTCGGCACGCTTCGCCATTTTAACCAGCGTTTAAATCCACACGAGCTTTTTAAACTCTCCGGCGAATCGCAGAACGATGGATGCTTTGAACGTCCTTTACAATTTCGTACAGCTACAGCCATAATGGAGCCTCCCATTATATTCGCATGTGCCCCCATGTCATGACTGTAGTTTTCTGTAAATAAATCCGTGACACAATAATGTGAACATGTTGCCATGTGTGTGTGACGCAAACACGAAGTGCAGGAAAAGAACCCGGACAGAAGTTCACTTATAGCCATTCGGATGCGAGAGTTTTATCGTATTCCAGACGCCACCCTGAGAACCGAACGCAGTAAATACGGTGACTACACGTTCAAAAAGTGGTGGGGAAACACGTCGCCGGCGTAAATCACACGCACTTGTGTGCTGCCCAAAAACCATATAGAAATATACTCACGGTCCTCCTCTCTGGTCTCCTGACTCCATAGCTGTGCGAGAGTACCAACTTCCTCATCGGCAAAAACCAACAGACTGCCCAACCATTTCGTTCCCATCAGTGTAAACCTCTGCTTGGTCTCCACAACATCGTCCCGTCTCTCCTACTTCCTCTTTAGCTTAATCCTCTGAACCCCTCTTTTATACTCTCTATCTCTCCGCTTTCCTTCTCTTTTCCGCCTTAGCTTCCTCTCCATCACACACACACACACCCAGTAACATTGCTTTATAGCAAACTCCTGCGGAAATCTCCACAGCAACAGACATCGCACAGGCAGAGAGAGAAAGAGGAGGAGGGGAGCGGATAGACGGACACCGCTGCCAAGACCGCCCTCTTTTTTTACTCTTTCTCTCCCTCTCACACACACACACACAGATTACGATTAAGAGCGAGTCCGGTAATTGTTTATGTTGAAAGGGGGTGGGGTTTGGGGATGATTGACACCCGTTGCCCTACTAAGCCAGCCACCAGCGTTGACCCTGAAATGATGGGCAGCGCACTAAACAATGGCTTTGCTTTAAGCTTTTCGAAAAGCCCGCCCTCTCACCCCCCGATGTAAATCATAATGAGGGTCGGGTACGGTGAGAGACGCTTAAATAACGCAGAAATTGCGGAAATAGGCGCAAGAAAATTAGTGAGGGCGAAAAAAACCAAACGAAAGATGATGTAGAGCTTCTATTCTTGTGAACATGAGAGAAATGTTAGCATCTTGTTAAAGGCAGGAGAACAGAAAAGAGAACAGGGTTGTTGTTTTTAGCAGGTTATGGTGTATTAAGGGATTGCTGAAGGAAAGGTTACCTGGGATTTGGAAGATTCCTGCAGCCCCCCCCAAAAAAATAAAAAGAGACACACAATTATTAAAAGCCAACCACTTCCGATTAAGGAAAACAAATTAGGATTAATTAATAGAGCTGGGCGATAAGCAAACTGTTACAAATACTCGCATTTCGGTTTGTTTGATCATTCAATTCACAGAGCGCAAATAAGTCTCGCCCAGTCCGTGTCTGGCTGAGAGCCCTTACAGCGAGCCTGGCCTTGCAGTGTTCTTCGAAACGAACTAAAAATCACGAGCTTCTGTATCGCTCACTGCACCACCTGCTGCTGCTGTTTAATCTGCACATCTTGTATTTAGCGTGTTCAATGCATCATTGCTCAATCGCTTTCGTGAGGAAACAAAAACTTGAAAACCCGAAGCAAAATTTCCTGAATTCTCGTGACGGCCGTTATCGCGCCGTTTTGCTGAAACGCTTCAAACATGTACACAAAAAGAAATATTTCATCCAGCTCTATTATCTAACCAGATTGGGGGAGAATTGCATTACGCGACTTCAAAAGTGAAAGACACAAACACAGAGATGCCACTGACTATCAAACAACATGGCTCTGGTTTTACTTTGAACAATTTCATAATAATTTGATCTAAATGACAAGCAGGAGTGTGTATTTTTCTATACAGACCGTGTGGTAGCCCGGTGGCAGAGGGGGCTTGCTAACTGGATAGTGCTCGACTGTGTCGATGATGGTCTGCCTCTCTCCACGCTGGTTTATTTTCCGAAACCTTCTCCTGGACTGCCGATGGGACGCCTGCCTCTGAAAATACTCCTCGCTGTCCTCCATGTAGTCCACCTAAGAGTGCGAGAGTGAGAGGGAGAAAAAAAAGAACACAGACAAACAGAAACCGATGGAGAGCCGGTTATTTCTTCATTGGTTCCATGTAGCAAAACACTTGTAGCAAAGCTGCCGTGCACGGTTTAGCGCCGCTCTCATGGAATCTCAAAAAGCGACCCTATTTACAGCCTCGGTCTGTGCACACACATCACACATCCTCTTCAGCTTGCTCTCACACACACACAAACTCACCACTATCATTTCTGAGGCCTCGAGGACAATACACTCACACCCGCGACGCAAACTGCCTGCAGAACGTTTCCCAAAACTGAGGGGGATGAATGAGAGAAAGAGAGATGGAAAGAATGACAGATTATACACACAATAGCAACCGACACGTTTCGGGAAACAACAAAAGAAAAGAAACCACGCTGAAATGACACACACACACACACACACCTGCTGCGTGGTAGAAACATCGACTCCTTTATGAAAACCGAGCCAGACAGCAAGATGTACCAGCAGGTCCCAATGTCATCAGGGCTGAAACACAAAGAACTTGGTCCAAAAACAGTCGATTTTTTTTTTTTTAAATCACACGGTTATGCAAAAGAATGAGCGTTAGGATGATTTGAAGGTAGTGCACCATATGGCTGCACAACATGAACAAAAGCAGCATATGGCGAGCGAGATCTGCTTTGCAATATGTTTTGTTTTTAATTGTGTACTTGTGTCGCCATGGTTTAAGATTGGCCCACGATTTATCAAAAACAAACAAAACAAAACCCCACTTTTTTTTTTTCTTGCCAGATCGCTCTCAGAAGCTTAAAGGGCTCGTTTGCATGTTGCAGGGTTCTGTGATATAAGCACCGCAAAAGGCCAATATTGCGATAATTAACAAGCAAAGTATTGCCTTGTGTATACACATCTACATAAGTGATGGTTAGGTGCTTGGTGCAGGCATACACGCTCTTCAACGCCTCTTATCCACGGCCGTGCTCGCCTGCTTCATCAAAGGACACTGACTCACTCTCCACTTTATCTGGCTTTTCAGTCAAAGTGAAAGCTCAGGGGTTTCAGAATGACCCATCAAGCATTTTTTTTTCCCCCGGGCAATTAAACATGGAGTAACGTTATACTATAAGCTGTTGAACTTCTGCTTTCCAGCCCTGACTCCGTCAAACCACGGGGTGGCCTCTAGGTTTGAGACGGTTTCATTGGTGCAGAGAACGGAAGCAATGCCAGTAGGGCTGCACGATTAATCGCATTTTTTAATCGTGATCATGATTTTAAGCTTCCTTGATCAAATAATCTGTAGAACTTGCTAAAAATCACGAGCGATAAATCAAGCTCTCCGTTTTACCTGTGTGTGCATGCGTACTTTGGCGGCTTATTTATTCACTAATTTAGTTATTTAGTTATTTTGTGTGTGCTCACCACTCCACCCACAAACATTAAGAGCTTTAAATGGCTTAATCTCGGTCAACAGATGGAAGCACAGTTTTCCACAGATTTTCCTGAAGACAGATGTGTGCGAGTACTAGAGGGAACAGATGTGCGGAACACACATCTCAACACTTTTTGCTTGCGTGTGTACTCACTAGTATAACACCTCGTTGGCGTCGTGCTGCTCGTAGCGAACCGTTTCGCACATCAGCCTAAAAGAGAAAATTGCAGTCAATCACAATCAGATACATGGCAATCAATCAATACGTGGCACTGCCTTGTGTACGAGTGTGCAAGACGTAGCATTCGAATCTAATTCGCCAATAATTTCATATTCAGACGGGACGGTAATATGTTCGAATGCTATATTATGAATTCATATCGCACAAACCAGTGGTTCTCCAAGCCGGCTCTGCGACGTGTAGCCAGGGGGTGTACTTTTACCGCATTGCATTCGGCTCCGTTTTTTCCGCGGCTGAATCTCAAACGGCTCGCGAGGCCATCATGTTGTACCCTAGGTACAGCGCTTAAGCAGCGAATAGGAAGTCATTTGGGATTCGGCCCAACCGTTCGTCGGCGGGGCAGAAATAATAATAAATAATAACGTCCCTGTGGGTGAAGAATTCATTTTCTGTCCATATCGCGCAGCGCCATTTCATATCATAAGGGAGTCTGAGAAATGTGTTACACTGAAAGGAGTTCCCAGGTGCAAAAAGGTTGAAAGACCCTGGTCCTGGTCCTAAACCTGGGGGGAAGTGAAAATCGCATCGCTAACTTAAGCAAAGAAAAAAAAAAGAAATGAAAAAAGAAAGAAAGAATTTTATTTTAATTTTTTAATAAATAAAAAAAATCACAAGAAAGCAATATCCGAATTTTATCCTAAACTTAAACGTTTGAGATTTGCTTAAAAAAAAAAAAAATTATTATTATTATTATTTATTTAAAAAATTTTATTGAATTACCCACGGAAATGATTTTGGCGCTGCTAATTAGCTAGATTTCAGCAAACATCATTTATTCAAAAGTTCCGCCGAATCCCAATTGGCTTTCTGTGTACTAGATTTGCTCTCTGCATGAGGGTAGAACATAACGGATGTTCTAGAACCTACGTCGTGCACTTCACGAAACAAAGCGCTATTTGAGATTCAGCTAAAAAGTCTAATAAGTGCCTATACTACTTACATGTAATACGTTTATAGGGACACATGCTTTGTAGATTTTTTATATATTTAATATATTATATTTAATTCGTGGATTAACACATAACATAACATATAAAGAATATGAAAATAAAGTGACATCAAGCGACACGACGGTCATTTAGCCAAAAAGTTGAGGAAACACGTGTTTCAATAGACTTTGGCTAGGCAACTATAAATAGAGAGTTTTGCCTTTGGATATGCATGTATGAAAATTCAAATAGTAAAATTCCTTTTGACAGCCCGAGTAGCTGAAGTGTGTCATACCTGAGCTGGTGTTCTCTCAGGTTGGACAAGGCTTCCATCCCATGCAGGTACGAGTACACGATCTGGAGGTCCTGCACAACAACACCACCACCACCACAAACATGTTACACAACAAAAACAAACCCATACCCACAAACTTTCAGTTTCTTACTACACACACACACATCTGAAATGCCCTGCAGTTGCACTCAACTACCAGCAAGAGGCACCAACCCTATTACAATACACACTTTAGTCCAGACAGTCCTCTTCTTTTCCCTTTTCAAGCTGCATGCAAACTCGCGCGCGCGCACACACACACACACACACACACACACACACACACACACACCCACCCATCCCATGACGCAATGCACTTCAGATCAATGTTTAACAAGAAAGGCATGTTCGCAGATTCCACAATACCCACTTCACATTCTTTCACTCTTTTTTTTTTTCTCCCTCCAACCCCCTATCCTGCTCAATTCCTGCTGCTGCTGCTGCATGAAGCCGAGAACTCAGGAAGAACCTTCAGCCGTTGCCATGTTAAGCCTTTAGAGCCACCCGAGTAGTAGTAGTAGTAATGTGAACCTCAGCAGTATTTCATATGAAATGGAAACTAAATACTGGAATGGAAACTTTCGTCATTCTGGACATCCCACAAGCTATTCCTTTTTTTTCTTTAAGGGGAAAGTACTGCGCAGCAAAGACACCTTCTCACACATGCCCCAACATAAAGGCGCCTATTCACGCCTCTGCTACCCGTTAGGCACGTGCGAGCCCACGAGCACCAAGGCTTTCTCTTTAAACCAACTGACTCAGAAGCTGATGTCTGTGTAAAGTACGGAAACAGATATATATAGAAATAATGACGAGACAAAATTGCTGTTTTTAAATTAGTTTTACCGCAGATCAACTACAATTTCTGCACGTACGGTAGATGACAGTCAGAGTACTGCTATTTGATTGTAGCTTGACATTTGGGCAAAAATGCATTCAGAATTACAAACCAGAACGGGCCACAGACTTAAATCAATTTAAGTAAAAAAAATAATAATTCAATCAGTCAATCGCAATAGTTCAGAGGCAGTGCGATGCGAGATCAGACTGGGATTGGTGGATTTGAGCATCAGGAGACGTTTATTCCCAGAATATGGCATATCCGCCCTGGGGACTCGCTCAGCCAAGCGTTAATAAAAAGAAAAAGAAAAAAAGTTGAGACAATATTGATGGAGTCATCAAAGTAAATCAGTGACTCAGAACCACGGATCACCGCCACGGTCTCGATTGCGTCTTATTCTTAACATTCATACAGTTTTTACATGAACTTGAGAGTCACAATATTTACTTGAGATTCACGTTCATAGTTCCACAGGTTCCACATCGTTCTCCTTTACGCATACTAAAAGATTTCTCCGATTTGCTCTTTGCCCCACCAATGTTCAGATTCGGGAGCTCGGTTGGAACTGATTGGCGGCACTGATGATCCGGGGGTACGAGAGCATACATGGGTCAATCTGAAGGCCTCTGGTTCTTGAGCCAGAATGATTAGAGGCCTTTCCACATTTTCAAAGAGGTTTCAGATTTTTATGGCTGAAAATGCATCTTGATGGTCAGTGATGTAAGCGGAAACCTGATACAGGGCAAAAAGCCGATGACAAAATGTTTTTAAAAAGACGTACAAGGACCTCTGACGAACGTACGAGTGTAAACACGACCGCAAGCAGACCAACAAGGAGATTATGCTTCGTGTTCGCGCGTATGAAAGCACAAACAAGTCTGACAAAATGCAGTATGTCCAGCTCCATCTTCGTGATAACAGGATTACGCCGATTCCCTCAAGATTTAGGATTTTGCCTATGCGACGCGATGAAACTTGATCGTCCGATTGTCTATTCGTGTGCGGCCTTGTGACAAAAGCCAGAACCGTTCTGTCGAGATCCGCCTGAACAGCAAACAAACATAACCCTCAGTCATACTTTGCTGGTTGAAACAGTGACCACATTACACACCTGTACCCAAACAACCAGTCAGTCAATAGAGAGCGAATCTGAAATGTGTGTGTGTGTAAGCACTAAGCTGAGTCATTGATGATTAAACTATCTCTATGAAAACCCAGCCTGCGTTCGTGTACATACTCAACTCTCTACAAGCGCAAGAACGAGCAGTGTGAGCACACAGATCGTTCGTCTTCGGGAAATGCCTGTGTAACGCATCACTAAACCTCATGCTATTAGGTAATTCACACACTAGCGAATACGAACATATCTACGAGCATTTAGAGCAACACTATGCGTGTGTATTTTAACTCCAGAAACAGTGCGTATCTAAAATTCAGATACGCCACTATAACAGAAAAAGGGAATAGATAAATAATGCAAGAGCTTAGAACACTGCTACACCATTAATAATGGCAAGAAAACCATGTAGTCCGGCATATAGAAATATATTTGCAGCGATTTAAATTTGAGGGTTAAAGGTCACCGGAAATGTTGATTCAAAACAGTCTGTAAAACATAATACGAAATACAATAATTACTTCTCTGTCCAAAACCTAGACGTTTATCTTTTACTGCAATCACACCATTCCAATTGATGAAACCGAGGAAACTGGGGGGAAAAGCAGCTCAGTGATTGGGCGCTAATGACCAAAAGGTGGGGCGTTACAATCCAAGGACTGCCAGGGAGCCACTGTTGGGCCCTTGTGAACCCCTCAACTGCTCTGGTCTATGCTTGGACTGTGCCTAACCTGTAAGTAAGTCACTTTGGTCAACAGCCTCTGCCAAATGAACAAATGTAAATTCAAGAAGTTATGTAACTGCTGGTTACGTTGCACAATTGTGTCAGTTCCTCTTTGGTGAATCATTTGCTCTCACGACGTGGCTGGGTATAAATGCATATGTACACTTTGAATGCGTGAGAGACGACTAATTACAGATAGGTAAACCAACCAGAAAAGCCAGACAGTAAATTAAACAATCGGGGCATGCTAGGATGCTAGCTGCATCTGTTTCTGTCAGGGTTCTGAGCATGTGCAGAAGACATATGACCTTAATGTAGTCTAAAATTGCCCCCCCCCTCCCAAGTGCCTCAGACGTCAAGGGCAGCAGACAGATAAAAGTGGACAGTCCCAGCTAGGCGAGTGAGGGTCAGCGGACTTTTGGCGCGACGCCACCCGAGAATAACCCATTGAAACAATGCGAGGTTAAAGGTCATGATGTCAGGACAGCACTTTTGCATTGCCCAGAGCGCCGTTTGCGGAACGGATATTGCAAGCGCTGAAGTATCTTAAGCATTTTGACCGCATGCACTCGGGCTTTGTTTGAACGAGGGCGGCAGCTGTCCCAAGAAGGCCCACTGAAGTCAGGATTTGAACCCTGACCCTGCGTTACACACATTCCAAAGACTCCATCGAAGAGCATTCCGCAGTCCAAGCCCATACTACTCAAGTGTTCAACCAATACGTTCACCAGTTTAGGAATCATGGGAGTGAAAACAGCCAACCTGACGAACCCAATACAATAGAAATCGCGCTGGCTAACTTTGCCTTAGGTAAACCTTGGGTAAAAGCCAGAGCTGTCCATCATCACCTTGGTGATTAGGTTTCTGGGAAGTCCTTGCTGCTTTTATGAGAAATAAACAAAAAGATAGTTGTGCCCACAGTCCTGTGTAGCCCGTCCCTGAGAAAACTCAAACAATCGTAATTATAAATAGCAGCAAATCTATTCAGGAGGTGAATTTATAACTACAAAAATATACATCTTTGTCGACTTTTTCTTGATAGAACAGTGGTACCATTTTCCTATAAACCCCCTTCATGTAAAAGGAAGAAATGGCTATTTCTGTCTCTTAAACCACACTTGGAGCACGGACACATCGTTTTTAAAGTGAGAAAGAGGAACAGAAAGGGAATGTCTGGATTGATGAAAGCAACGCATTGGTGCACTTGTTGTAGTACCATAATATGAAAAGAATATCGTTGACGGATGGGTACTTTTGTATTTTACAGCTGGAAGGAAGAAAAGAAAAAAAAAAGAAAAAAAATCTATATTTTGCTACCAATCCTGTGGTTTAGTGTTGGGGCCCAGCTGAACTGCAACATTTAATCCAAACACGATGCAGAACAGCGTCATCAATTCCATACCGCAGTACAAGGTTGTTGGGGTTTTTTTTGGGTTTTTTAGCAGCGTACTTTACAAAAATAGTCTAGAGGGTCGAGGCAGAGTTGCTCTTACTGCATGATTACAACAGCAAAGCGCTCGTGATAATGCACAGATCAGCACCGACACATCATTTCTAAAGTGAGAGAGAGGAACAGAAAGACAGATGTCAGGACTGGAGAAAGTACACACAGACACTCTCCATTCTGTCCCTGGTACTATTTGTGTAAACAAAAAAAAGAAAAAAAAAACTTTTCCCCAAATTACTTCATTCAGCTTTTTTTTAAAACCACACTGTGAAACCAAAGCTTGCTGTTCTGGGAAAAGAGAAGAGATACTGCAGCTGACTGAGCAGGTGGAGAGCTTGGGTTTTTTTTTTTTTTAAAGGGCCTTATTCCATTACACTCTTCAGCCAGAAACACTGTACTGCTCTGGCACTCGTTTGGTTTATTTTATAGTCTTATAAAGATTTATTTATGAATAATTTATTACTCACCAATATAAAATACACTCCCAAAATGAGTGGGTGAAACGGGTAACATTTCGCACAAATTTGGTCGGGCTGGCCCGAATAATTTGAATACTCGCGTATTCGTTCGTTAGGTTGGTATTAGGCTCTCTATTTAGCATTCGAAAGCTTCGTAGCCCAAACTACAAAAAAAACGTAGCCCTAACTACAATATATTTAAATCAGCAAAGGCCTTTAGATAGAACAGTTATTGTTAATATATGTAAAGTTTTTTTAAAGAAATAAATTCCGCAATCCTGTGCTTTCTCGCATTGGTTTAGTAAATATAACGTGCAGATACATGTACTGAGCGTCAGCTCGTTATAAACTGTATATGATCACAAAATTTGTTCATGAATATACTGAATGCATTTTGAACTGCAGTAACGAGCATACTTAAAATCATGGTTAATTACGAAACGGAAGTGTTCTTGTTTTTAAGGGTGGTTTTGAGAACGAGTATACTGAATACTCAAAGCTATAACGAACTTACTGTACATTTCTAATAAAATGCATTTTTAACTCCGAGACAATTTATGCTCAGGCTAAAACATTCATAAATGTACCAGGTTACTCGATTGCAGATGGATTATAAATCTCGGAATAAGCTGTCTCGTTCACACACACTGATGCCTTGCCATAATGCAACCACCAGGCCAATTTTATTTTTTAGCACTGCCGTAAAAGAGCAGGTATGTGCCGACAATCATTAGATAATATACACTACACATCATCGTCACTACGAGGAAAAAATAGCATGTGTGCAGCATGGAGCTGGGTGGTATGATGATATGATACCAATATCGCAGTATATTCATATCATAATAGATATTCGTGAGTATCGTGCTTTTATACCTCCACTGCTACTCGGTGTAACAAGCAACTGATCGGATGTTAAAATACTTGTTAATACTTTAATCATTGGCCAATTTTGAAAGGTTTTGTTGGCCCTTTGTTAGCAAAAC
>JAOUQW010000031.1:7053074-7054240 GCA_028565825.1 Olivaichthys viedmensis | reverse complement strand
AGAATTACTCCAATTAGACTGAGAGACTGAAAAGAGTCAAACTTGCTGTGGGATTTGTGGCTGTGTGACTGCTGTGTCTCTTTTGTGTTTTGCACTTTTGCAGCTCTTAGTATCACTGTCAGCTCCTTTAACAGCTAGATGCTGGGCTTGTGCTCACTTGTAAGTTGCTTTGAATAAAACGTACCACAAATGAATAAACTGCTGTCATAGTATCTCCAAAACAGTAACTTTACAGAGGAAAGGGGAAAAAATCATTTACATCTGCTTACCCAACTTTGATCAACTTGAAAGGTTTGCTTTTCAAACCATGGTGCAAATGGTGAATCTACAGTTGAGTGCAAGACAATCCAAAACACAAGGTAAAATCAACAGAAAAATAATTTGAAAAAGAACCAAAAGAAAGAAGCCAACGTCTGTGAAAGGATCCAAAAATTGCTCAGTGGATACAAAAGACGTTGGGGCAGTTATAAAGGCAAAGGGTGGTCATACAAGTTATTAGAAAAAATATATATATCACATTCAGAAATTTTTACTTCTGATAATGAAGGAACATTTGTGTCAACTAATAAACTAAATCTCTTGTACAAATTCCATTTATTTGTCTTCTTCATTTCATTTTGTCCTAATGGTATATTTTTAATTGAGGTTTTTGCGCAATATCATGTGGAGCTACAAGGTTTTAACTTGAGAATTAAACCGGACCGAATAGTCAGTCAGTCAGTCAGTCAGTCAGTCAGTCAGTCAGGCTGGAGAAAACTGTGTTCTTCGGTGAAATTGTGTTCTGGGGAGGATAAGGATAATGTTAGCTGGGAGATGCTGCCTAACTAGCTGGCTTAACAAAGTGAAATCAGTGGTGATCTGGCTACTCTTGTCAGCAGTGGAATGTTGGTGTTTGAGTAGTCTGGCAGATTACATAGCTAATGGACTTATGAGATTTAATTTTAAGCAATTTTGGACCATTTCTATTGGTCCATTCATCATGACACTTTTTTTTTCAATGTAAAAGGCAGATGGTATTTTCAAACTGTTAAAAAATGTAACAATTAAAATACAAGGTTTTTAATTCTATCATATGTGGCCATGTGCCTTGCCATATAAAAACAATTTTTTTGGTATTTGCTGTACAGAGAAGAATTCTGTGCAAGTGCAATCACGGCCTGATCGAA
>JAOUQW010000031.1:7030574-7048074 GCA_028565825.1 Olivaichthys viedmensis | reverse complement strand
AAAAGATTCGCTGTGGCGCAATGGCTCTCTTTAGACACAGAAATCCCCAAGTATGGAATGAACTCTTATAGTCCTGCATTTACGCGTAAGTTTTTCTTCTTCTTTCAATCAACCCTTATCGAGTCCAAGCGAACTTGACTGAGGGAACAACCGCAACCACCACTGCGCACTTTGCCAGTAAGGCTTTCGCGTGCAACGACAAAAACAAGGCATTTTTAAAGAGGCACGAGGCGTTCCGCCATGGCTTTTACGCATGTACAATGTTTTACGCATGTCCAATGCTTTTACTCATTGTCCAATGTTTTACGCATGTCCAATGCTTTTACTCATTGTCCAAGGCTTTTACGCATGTACAATGTTTTACTCATTGTCCAATGTTTTACTCATTGTCCAAGGCTTTTACGCATGTACAATGCTTGTCCAAGGCTTTTACGCATGTACAATGTTTTACGCATGTACAATGTTTTACGCATGTACAATGTTTTACTCATGTACAATGTTTTACTCATTGTCCAATGCTTTTACGCTTGTACAAGGCTTTTACGCATGTACAATGTTTTACTCATTGTCCAATGCTTTTACGCATGTCCAATGCTTTTACGCATGTACAATGTTTTTACGCATGTCCAATGCTTTTACGCATGTCCAAGGCTTTTACGCATGTCCAAGGCTTTTACGCATGTACAATGCTTTTACGCATGTACACACGCATGTCCAATGCTTTTACGCATGTCCAATGCTTTTACGCATGTACATGAACCGATGCTTCCCGCCTTGTGATTCACGCTCAACCGAGCGCAGATATCAAATAAATCAAGCAAAGTCATTATATTCTCGATGGCCACTTGGGGCGCGTGATTGGCGACGGGGATGCGCGCACACGCATAGTCGCTTAAAAACCAACAACCAACGTCGCGTCCAAAAACGGGCATATTAGCGCAAATAAATGTGCCAGAAAGAGTAGCATACCATTTATTACCTGCCATAATTGCCATCGGTGGCGTGCTTTTGAGACGCGCTAATAAGTGCGGGAGTATGCGGCTTTGGGAAGCCAGCCAGGGTTCAGTGCCTTTGGTTTGGGGTCACTGACTTTTAGTGCCTTTCTAAGTGGCTTTGAGTCCCAAGAGAAACCGGAGCTTGTTCCCTCTTTTTTCTCTCTCTTTCTTTCACATATGTCTTTTTATCCAAAGGTGTTAAAAAATGCTCCCAAAGCTTCTTTTTTTTCTTTTTTTTTTTTGCAGCAGTGTTAAATCACATTCTGGGGGGAAGGTTTGGAGTTTTTTTTTTTTTTTTTTTTTTTTTACAACAGGCCAGGGTGTTAAGCATGCATGTGAGGATTCATTCAGTGTAACCTATAAATTCCAATGCCAGCCGCGGCTACGCGCAACTAAGCTCGTGCCCGCGGGCGCTCGCGCTCCGGTGCCCTATTGTTAATCATGGTATTGAGCAGTGATGGCCGAGAGGTATTAGCATGCGGACGACCACAGAGGGGACTAGAAAGAAATAAAAGAATGGAGGGGGGATGAAGGTGGCTCTATGGCCTCACGTAGGCTACCTTTGCTTGTTAACAAATCGACGCTTGATTGATATATTGGCCCAATTGGCTGTAACTCGTGTGAGAAACGTTAGTCGTTGTATTTGCAGGCAGTTCCTGTCCCCGGTGGTTCCTGCCCTTATTTCGGACTACATGCATATTTTTTCACATATTTTTTTTAATTTTATATATATATAACTACATCTGGAAATAAATAAATGAATAAAAAACCACTAGGCTGCATGATTTTATATGTAAAAGTCCTCAAAACCACGGGCATTTCTGTGAAGGTGTTGGCCAACTTCTGGTTTTGAAAGCGACATGCTAAAATTGAACGAAAGCGTGTTTCTGTTCACCTACGTTAAATCATGCCATTTAAAGTGTGCTTGTTCGCTTTTATGTTTCAGACTTTTTAAATCTGCGGCGAAAATACCGAAGACACCACTGTCCGCACAAGCGCTGCCTGCCTTTGCACTCCAGGGTGCCCTTTCCCTGAGGTAAAACCCACACATCCACTTCCCTCACGTTATCCTTAAGCGCTCAGTTACGTGCAATAAAGCGTAGGGCTGGAACTCCAGTCTAGCCTACCTTTAAACAGCTTTCAATTGACGTAAACAGGTATGAATGGTTGGCATTCTTCTTCTTTAAACCCCCCCCCCCAAAAAAAAACTGCCAACAAATATTTGCCACATACTTTAAATACCTAGACGGAAGCCACAGCAACACACCAAATCCTGCTTGCCCGCTGTGCGTGTTTCATTTAAGAGCGTAATAGGAGTTTACCACTCCATTGTGACCTGTATGTGTCCCATGGAGGGCAAACTAGATTAATTAACAGAACTCTTAATTAGAGTCAAGGTTTTAGTAAGACCTCTCTCACACACACATGGTGAGTAAACAGTTCTGGACTAAATGACGGTGTAATGGCGGCATCCCTCGAGGTTTCAGACTTTCTCTTAGACTGGGAGGAGTAAACAAAGCACACACACAGTCGCAAAAGATCACAAAAGAGCGGGTTAACACAAAAACGCCACCGAAACAGACACACACCCCCCCGGGAGTTGCCCTACCCCCATATCTACCTGCCACACACACAGTAAAGTATGGGTGGCATTCTCTACGGCACTAAATCTACCAAACACATTTTACCCCAACGACACTGTGAGCATAGAGACTAACACTTAAGTTGTTTTATGTATATTTATTTACGCTAGAAAACCGTCTAGTGCAGAAATCATGGCTAGTGTAAAACATAGGTTTTGAGGTTAACGGTGTCTCACAGCAGAGGGCAAAGGTCAAGGTTTACAGACTAGTGTAACAACAGCTGCTTACAAAGATATAAGGGATTCTAAATGTTCGGCAGGTCTTTCAAAGTTTCAAGAAATACAAAATGTCTGACATCACCTACGTGAAGGAGAATTGGATATTGATATTATTAAGAATATTAAGGGTACAACAAGGTTCTTGCGCAGTTGTGGAAAGCCTAGAAACGTATGGAATTTAAAGGCCCTCTTTTCTCGACTTTTTGAAATACGGAAATTCAGAAATGTTTAGAGAATAAAGAAAAAACAAACATGGATATTCTGTTGTCAAAGTACAGCCTCGAGACACTAAGGTTCTAAATCCGTTGTCTTTAGACGTTTCCTTATTCTCGGCACTAGTGCAGCCTCCCTGGTGCATATCAGATTTTATGTTTCCCCTTTTACAGTTATGGACCTTCGTAAACTGTACGTAGGAAATGTGCAAAATGTTGACAAACGAATCTGGAGAAAGAAAGAACAAACTTAACAAGGTCTGGATTTTTCTTTTCTTAAAAAGAGAGCCGGAACCCTGTGGATTTTGTCTTAAAATATGACAAATAATACTGTATATTAGTTAGATTTAATTATATTTCATGATAGGTATGTTACAAATGACCAGAAGTGAAGGCCACACTTATCCGTATGCTAGAAAACTCTTCTGTTCTACAATGCCTGGCTTAACACTACGTGTTACTTCCTTCCCCACCATTAATCAGCACGAAGTTACTTAAGCAGCAATGAGCCAATAACATACGACCTACAAGCTAAATTTAAAAACACTGCTTAGTGCGCCTTTAAAGACGCGCGTGTGTCGGCCGGGTGTGAATGTCGAAACGTGTGTGCGCGAGAAGCGACACTGTATCTGTGAGAACACACACTCTGTGCGCCAGCCTCCCGGAGCCGCCTACTGTTTTCAGACACTTCGGAAGGGTCGTCACCTTTCACCTATCCTCTCTGACCCCCACACAATGAGCCAGGGCCGGCCTCGAGTTAACAAAACACACGCAAAAGAACAAAAACGCAAGGAGCACAGGCATAACAAAATGACGACATCTGATCTAAAACAGTACACGTTTCACTAATTATGTATCTTTTTTTTTGCAGGTTATCCGTCGCGGCCGATGAAAGCGATGCAGAGAAGAATGTATGAGGGTGGCAAGGCATCCAAAAAAAATTTAAATAAAGGAAAAGTGCCAGAGCAGACAAGCCATACTTCAAGACAACCAAAGTCCAACTGTTCTTTTCAGCAAAGCGAATGACACACAGCTATGCACCAAAGAACTCTTCACACTCAGCTACACTATGCCAAAGAAGGACATCTGTGGATCGTGCGCCAGCGTTATGAAATTTTTGTGGAAGCTGAATCTTCCGTGTTGGCTCAAACACTGTAGAAAAGGAAACATCTATGGATACAGAGTCACTCTGTCACAATGTGTGTGTGTGTGTGTGTGTGTGTGTGAGAGAGCGCATTTAAGTCTTTAAAGCCAAATGATCAGTGACTGGAACACCAGAGAAGTTTAAACACAATACACCTAATAATCTCCGACCACCGAGTACCCAATCATTGTAAATAGCATGAACTGAATGAAATGTGTTTATATGTAAGTTATATGCACTTCAAATGTTTTATTATTCTTATAAAATAAAATGTAGTCTCTTTTCAAAGAACAAACAAAAAAAAACCTTGCCTTGGAGAATTTTTTCCTGACCATAAACTGAAAAGTCTATAAAGTGTAATTTAAAAAAAAACAAGCACATAAAATGCTAAAAGCCTGATATAAAAAATAATTAATCAAAATTATACAGTGAATACTTTCCTGACTTCAAATTCTACGACGTATGATGTTGAGAAATAAAATTGCATTCTGTATATACATCATCAACCAATATTCATCATATAATGCAATAAATACGCATAAATATCCGAAATGTTTTAATCATTGACAAATTTATTATGAAAGCAAATCACGTTTTTAAATAAAAAGACAAACCCGTACAAAACACTTAACGTCCAATACCAGCAACAAAAAAGTACAGTATCTGGAGCAATCAGATTTGAAAGCTTTAACAGTTTTTCGTCAGTGCAATTCAGAGTTAGAACCAAAAATAATATGAAAAGGGTGATATATTTAATGCTTAATGATGGTGGAACTCAAAAGATAAAAAGAAAAAAAGAAAGCGAATCTTCAACTCATAATTCCTTATTCACCAATTTCACCACCTTTCTCCGTAAGCTCGAGCGCTAACTCGCTTTCACACTTGGTAATTTCACCATTGCTGTAAACAGACATGATTCTGTGCCAGTCTTATTTTCCTCCTGTTAATTCCAGATTCCAGCCATTGCCTTACAGAACATTTAACCTGGAGAGCATGAAAGCGATGTTAGGGGAAGGTGAAGGATGCCCTTTTCCCCATTAAAACCCCTGTGATTAGTCAACTACAGCCACTGCTGCCAGTCAGTAAACAAGCACACGAACACACACTTGCATTAAAACCCCCCCAGTCAAACAGAGGAGCCTTCTCCGCTCTCCTTCTCCGTCTCAGTTCTGTTGTGACGTGAGCGTGAGGATTCTTTTGCTCAGTAGCGTGTTGTGCTGCTTTAGATACTCGATCAGGTCTGCCTGTTTCTCCACCACCTCTTCGAGACTGGAGCCATCTCTATTACGTACACACACACACACACACACAGTCCATGGTTAAGTCTTGAATACGAATATTTGTAACGCACATTTTTCAGTCACACGACCCCACTTTGATGCAACCTCACAAAAGCATGAACATTCCTGATAGGCCATTACTAGCTCAGATGTTGGTGTGTGTGTGTGTGTGTGTGTAAAATGGAAATGCAGTGTTTCTGTAAGGAAACAGAGTTTATATGATCTGTTTACAAACCCTTGAGCATGACCAGAGGGTGGGTTTGGGTGTGTGTTTGTTGGTGTGTGCTGGTCTCCACCTATGGAGATGCTAATGAGAGATATGGGGGTGAGAGATAAAGTTCTATCCTTCATTCTAAAGCACATTCATTTACAGCTAGAAAGCCAATTTCAAAGAAGCAGCTTTTAAGCAACAAAAGCTTCAACGTTGATATTGATGATATTGCTAATGGCGCCTCATAGAAGAGCGTGTATAGTCACACAAACCGTACAATTTGGAAGATAGTTTAATTTATTATGATTGTTTTTAAACACAAGCATACTTAAGAATATCATTTTAGTCAGGTATTCCCAGTTGCTTATTCCATTTTATTTTAATTGTGTCACATTCATTTGCCAACTAATCCAGATAATTATTAAGATTATATGGTTTTACCGCTCTCTAATAAAATTCATAATTCGAATGAAGAGTAACTTTGTACTTAAATGGGAAAAAAAAAGATTTATTTTTATTACCCTACTTCTCGGGCTCTCATTATAGTGAGCTAATGGGCCACCACTTTAGAATCAACACACACACACACACACACACACACACACAAGCAGAGAATAGCATGTGTATGTCACAGCTGTAGTCCATCTGGGTGTGTGATCATCTGCATGCGTTCGTTACCTGAAGCCCGTCTCTGTGTGCGTGTCGCTGGCATTGGCAAAGTAGGCGTGAGATCGCTCTTCTTCGTTGACATCTGGACTTGGTCTTTTCCTGTTAAACCTTACCACGTGCACTGCAACACACGATTAAAGAAAACACGGTCACGTTTTTAACAAGTTGGCCATTTTTGGTTAAGAATAAAGGGGGGAAAAAAAAGAGAAGAATATCATCTACTCTCTTACATTTCCCTGTTTTTTGTTCTCTCTAGCAAAGTGAGAGAGCTACAAAGTAGAGGCGCTAGCTTGTCCACTTTCGCAAGCCCTGCTATGGAAGTATATGACATGCAGCATTTAAAGTACAACAGCATAAAACTTTTCCCCTCTGTTAAGTTCCATGAGTTCTTCTGATTGTCTCAGGTGTGTAGAAGCCTTTAGTAGTAAATGTATGAGAAGAAAAATGCCTATTGTGTGCACGTGTGTGTGTGTGTGTGTGTGTGTGTGTGTGTGTGTGTGTGTGTGTGAGAGAGAGAGACAAAGAACGCATGTTCATCCCTTGGAGTCAGGCACCAGGACATAAACGTACATGGCTTCAAGTGTAAACATAGTATAGCACATGGTTAAAAGGTTTTGCCTTGCATTTTGCCCTGATTACATATCAACTAATAAGAACTCTACTGACACGAAAACAGAATCAGTACTATATAATAAACAAGAAACCAATCAAAATCTTCAAAACACAACGGTACGCACAACAACAAGCAGAAAGGGGAAGCTTCGGTTTCTTTTTTTTTTTTCCTGAAAGAGCAGCACTGTGAATTAGTGGTGGGCAATATGGCGAAAAAAAAAACGAAAAAAAAAAACAGATCGCATCACCGTGAAGACATTTTCACAACACACGATATGCATGACGATATTTAGGCTTGCCAACAAAGCATCAGAAAAACACAAGCGCCACATGGGAAAACACCTTTGGAGTCGCTAATATTTTTATTCAACATCGATGAAAGAATTATTCAATACGGAAAATGAGAAAAATAACGGCGTCGATCGGCGTTATCAAGAACGCGCCGATACCCGTGACGCTCTCAAAAAAAAAGCGCGTTGTGATGTAATTTATCACGATCTGGTATTATAATCGATATATCGCCCAGTTGTAGATATACAAAATCGGACACCTTGAACAACAAACTCCAAGAGAAATTCCTTGTGCATGTGTACTCGGCGAATAGAAAAAAGATTCTGATTCTGAAGATATGGCGATATCTTAACGCCCATGGCACACTATATCCAAGTCAACTTTTTCACCTGGAGGAAATGGCCCGATGGCTGTTCGCTACAGTGAACACACATACACACACACACTATACCCACACACCTTAATTTGTCAAATGTATTCTCACAGCGGCACACTGTTCCAGCAGTGAGCAGAACCGTGTCAGTTTAATGTGGAAAGGTTATTAAGGGTAATTAGACACTTCTGTCACCACACACTGTGGAATGCTCTGTCAGGAAAACGAGACAGGGAGAGGGAGCACTCCGTAGATGTGTCACATTCCTCATATCTCTGTTAAAGAGTGGCGCTTCCCTCCGTCAGAGACACCGTAAAAATAAACAGTCATAATAACCCTAATCGCGCACACACACAGCTTTCTATAAACAGGAGGGTTTCCCCACAGCTCAGCACTTCAACCTTGAGTTGCTGCTTAACTTTTAGCAGACACGTAAACACGAAAAATTCCTCAGTTTAGACCTGATGGCGCATGGCCACAAAACCTTAGGGGACGTGTTCGTAACCCGAATTGTTGTTTACTGTATTGCCTTAGTGTAGGAAAGTTGGATAAAACTACATAGGAACTACATAAGAAGACTTTCTGATCACGTCGGTCTCATCCCAAGACCTTAATTGTTAGTGTAAAAGGTTGTGCTTTTGAATGAACATTATATAGCTGCACGTTTAAAAAACAAACAGAAACGTATTGCCAGAATTTAACAACTGCCCTTAGACTTCATTTATAAGCGAGGTTTAAGTAAACAGGTTTTCGGTTCTCTTTTCTCAGTATTGAGGTGTCGAAGATGTCCATGATAAATCAGACATACACTACCGATTAGGTTGAAGGAAAAAAACAAACAAACGGTGGATTATTTCTTTAATTAAGTATTATATGGAGTATTATACAAGTTTTAGCTGCACTGTACTGCATCATCAATCACTTAAGATTCAACCATGACTCGTCTGTCTCATCCATTTTTCCTTCCCTCATTCCATTCTGTCTATCGGATTCTATTCATCTTGTGCTGTTGCCACCAGATTCGTTGAATTTTAGCACATAAAAACAAGCTCCTGCTGCCTCTCTACCTGTTCGTTCCGAAGCAGTCCATTCGGACGCAATGGGGCGGCTTCTTCCCTGTGCGTTAGGGTTAGACAATACAAGTCCAACTCCCCTCCCTCGCTCCCTTTGAAGGGTCCTAAACCGGCTTTGAAGTGAAGAGGCGGCATACGGCCCATGCAGAATGCTGCATTCATGTTGAAATGAAGAGGCAGAGAGGGAGAAATGCAACATCAAAGCCCCTGGAGCATGACTTGGGCTTAACTGCACCTTCCTTTAGGAAGAGGCAGAGAGAGATGGATTGGGGGGAGATAAACAGATGCAGAGAGATGGGCAGATGGATAGGGGATTCCTCATTAGCACAATAAACATGGATCTGAATATGTGTGGCAAAAATGCTGACGTTAATGTTGCTCTCATATTGCTAGGAATACAATAGATGTAACCAAATACAGAAGAGTTACGTAAACAATATGACATTTCAGATTGATTTCACTCGTGCCGTGTAGCGCACATCCTCAACAAGCAAGGAAAGCGCAAACAGCTTAAGATGTTGACGCATACGCTTAGATAATCCGTCAGCAGGTTTCATTCAAACTGCACTAAAACGTAAGAGGGTGTGTCTCAACGCACGGCCGATCTCCAGCGCACTAATCATCCAAGGAATCCAGGTGCTGATACGAGTGTGTGTGCGTGGGAGAGTGTCAATAGTAAGACAATGCTACGGTTTATTTAGGTGGGGTGGCTTCAGGTTGCCTTGGGCCAAAAAAAGATGAGCCTTGTGACCATCTCGGGTCACCCCTCCTTCCATTCTTACCTTCTCTCTCCCTTTCTTTCTTGCTCTCTGACCTTAACACCACTATTTTTGTGAAAGGCAGATAAAGAATACGCAACATAGGAGAACGCGAAGGAACCGTTGTGTGGAAGAAAGTATAAGAAAGAGCAAAGGAGGGAAAAAGAGGTCTGGGCTGATTGTAATACAGCCTGGTGTGTGATCCTGAAGGGGATAAAGACAGTAGCTGAGGTATTGTAATGCAAGGGTGTTTTAGGTTGGGGGAAGGTGCACGTGTGTGTGTGTGTGTGCGTGTGTGTATGTATGAGAGAGTTTTATAATGTGTATGAAAAGACGACTTTTAAAGCCACCTCAGACCTACACTAAGGTTTAGGGTCAATTTAATTTCAGTTTCAAGTACAGTGCATACGGAAAGTTTTCAGACCCTTCCATGTTTTCCACATTTTGGTATGTTTCAGACTCATCTTAAAATGGATTCAACTCATTTATTTATTTTTTTCTCGTCAATCTACACCCAATACTCCACAATGACGAAGCAAAAACAGGTTTTTCTAATGTTTTGTAACTTTATTAAAAATAAAAGACTGAAATATCGCAGTTACAGAAGTATTCAGACCCTTTATTATGACACTCGCAATTGAGCTCTGGTGCATCTACTTCTATCAATGGTCCTTGAAATGCTTCTACAACTTCATTGGAGTCCACCTGTGCCTAACTGAATTGATTGGACATAATTAGGAAAGTCACACACTTGTCTATATAAGGTCTCACAGTTGACGGTGTATGTCAGTGTGAAAACCAAGCCATGAGGTCGAGAGAATCGTCCGTAGGCCTGCGAAACGGGATTGTGTCAAGGCACAGATCCGGGGAAGAGTTCAGTCTTTTATTTATTTATTTTTCCCAAAAAAACTGTTTTTGATTTGCCATTGTGGAGTACTGTGTGTAGATTGATGAGAAGAAAAAATACGAGTTGAATCCATTTTAAGACGAGTGAAACGCACCAAAATGTGGAAAACTTGAAAGGGTCGGAAAACTTTCCGTATGCGCTGTACTAATTACGGCTGATCGGATTACAAGGATTACAAGCAAACGCATGTCGTTTAAGGGGTTGAAAGACGAGTTGCTCTACAAAACGTGATATCTGCCATATCTGTTTTCACCAAAACGTTACATTTCCTGGCAGAATTAAAGCCCCGTGCCCAAGAGCTTCGTCGAGCCAATCTCCAGCTTCAACAGCCGAAAACAATTTCAAACTTTCATTTAAAATTGTTCACAATTGTTTTATTTATGTAGGCTGAAGAGTTATTTGATCATTCGATGATTTTATAAGATCTATTGCGAGCGGGCCTAAACGTAACGCATCAACGGACGGTCATGCAAAAGAGAAAGAGAAAGTGCAGCATAACTCGGGAGAGGCGATCTGAAACCTTCACTGATATACAACATACCTCCTAATATGGCTGAATAGTATTACGTTTGCGCCTCACTTACACACATGTAAGAAATACATGAGGATGGGCGCGCGCTTTTACGCATACGAGTTGCGCGTCTCGCGGACCTGGTGGGGATTTAAAAACTGGTTAAAATGGAAGCGCGTGCGTTCCGTGTTACAGATAAAACAATTCAATCGGTTATATTTAGTTAGTAATTGGGTAAAATGCGCTTTTTTCTATGTTGATAAAGAATGAAAGAACGGGCACACTTTTAAGACGACGCATTTTGGCATTGCGGCTGCGCTAAAAGGGGCTCTCAAGAGGCGTTATTGGAGCAAAGTGGCTTTGAAAATACTTCTGCACTGGCAGATTTCGAATGTCACACCTCCTGTTGTGCAGCTTTACCCACATCAGCACAGGCATGTTCCACGAAAATAGCAACAGGGCACGAACGAAGAAAAAAATAAACCCTATACGCTGGCGTTAAGCAGCAGATTGCACTTGTCGCTGGCATGCGTTATAGCATGTACAGTGTGTAAATCAACATTTCTATTATAACTCCTGGTTTATACCACATTACACATATAACTACACCATCCACAGGGGCATACTATGCATTATAAGGCATTATGTACAGAATATAATGTTCTCAAGGCAGTTATAGTGTGCAATGCATACAGGATTTATATACAGTCTTAGCATTAACTCGTGTTTCTTTTCTTTTCTTTTGTTTTCTTTGTATGAGCAGAATTACATTCAGCAATATTAGGGCAATATTGGCCCCTGGAGCAAGTCCCGCATCTGCTCAGCTCCGTAAGTAAATGTAAATCTGTGGATTGTGTACAGTGAAATGCCTCTCATCTTTATCCTAATGGCTTACCATTGCAACATAGGGCTTCATCTCCCAACACTGCATGTTGGTGTTGTCTATAATGATAGGGGTAAGGCCTTTCTCAAAAGCATCTTTTGCTGAAAATAAGATTGAGAATCAATGTTAATGATTACGAAAAATATAGAAGTAGTGCTTAGAAGGCTTGTTATGACTAGGGGCGTGTGCTTTGACCACGCAAAGACTTTAGAGGGGAGTATAGCAAAGAGGAAATTGGTGACAATTCATATAACACATTCCGAAACATTATGGCTGTGCTTATTCTTCTTTGTAATTTCGTGACATCACTTGGCAAGATTTTTAAGAAAACATTTCCCGGTATCTTGGATATCGTTTTAGCTCCTGTAAACACCTCCTCTGTGATTAGGCGATTGCTTAGGTTAGGCGATCCCATTTTTTAAATGGGAGCATCCCATTTAAAAACCGAGCTACTAATTACAGAAAGGAACAGGTTAGACTCTCTCGTCATCAAGTCTGGGCATGACGATAGTTCCTGGTTTCAGGATTTTAGCTTTGTTCCTCATATAGAACATCGCCATGGTCGTGTTTTATCACTGGAGTAACATCTCGAAAGCTTTTCTTTATCTTTCTTTCTTTTTTTTTTAATACAAGGAAAAAGCTTGGATTATGCCTAATCTTTCTTCTACTGGCTTTCCAAAAAGACAGTTTATCCAGACAGTTTACACTGGCTTTCTGTGGCATCCAGAATACAATGTAAAGTCCATTCATTAGTCTTAATGACTCTTAATGGTGTAGCAGAATGTCTGACAGATTTACACACCCAATCGGTTTGTAACATCCATGAATGCCGGCTTCTTTGAGGTTCCCTATTGCAAAGAAAAGCGGTGACGCTGGTTTTAGTTTCGATGCTCCTAGAATGTGGAATTTACTTCCTGCGAAAGTCTGACGTTTTTTTGAAAGTCATTCAAAATGATTACTTATTTACTATTTGCCGTCTTTCCTGGTATGTCTTGCTGTTTATTCCTACCCTTCATTGAACTTTCTTGTTTTTGCCAAATGTTTCATTTTTTTTTTTATTACCTTTTAGTCAGTGTCGTCTTTTATTCTGACCTTTTAATTGTTTTTCTGACTTTTATTTATTACCTTTAATCAATGCACTCACCGGTTTACAAAACATTCTTCGGTTATTCTGTATAACTCGTCCTTTTGTAAAGCACGTCGACCTGCTTCGTTGTATGAAAAGGTGCTATAACAATAACACGGCGCCATTAAACCGCTCACCTCTCCGATGGTTCCATGCATGCGCTTCTCCAAGTAAGTCTGGCTCAAAACGGTACACTCCGTTTTGGGTGAAGTAATCGTCAGTACTTAACACTACCCCACCTGGGTTTTGTTCGAACATTGCACTGCAGAGGACAAGGAAGACCACAGCATTATGGACACACAAACACACAAACAGGAAGTGTGAAACTAAAATAATGCGAGTTTCATGACTGATAAAACAGTAACTGTGATTAACCAGGGCTTTATTGAAGTCATTCTTTACTGACCCAGCTTGAGCTAACACCAGGCAAGACTGTCTTTATCATTTATTAGCATTTATATTTGACATGCTACCACGCAAACCGTTAGCAGCCATGCATTTCTACAGAATTCACTTGCATTATCTTTGGAACAAGTCATAATCGAGTGAAGGCTTTGCCAAAACAATTTGCTGTTAAAGAATGGGTCAATTCCAACTGTACTGGAGCCCACAGCAAAGTAGTCCATTTCATTCGAATGTTTTATCTGTGAATGAGTATACAGTATGAATGTTAAACAGGATTAATTAGCGCTATCTGGGCTACGAACATACCGTTGGTATGTGCGCTAGGTAGCTAGCTACCGCTTGGATTTGATCTCCATTACTTTTTTTTTTTTTTATTGTATAGACTTTTCGCCCAGATGTTGCAGAGGTGTTTCACTGAAGAAATCAGCCAATCAGAACAGAGGTCATTTACATACCTCAGACTTAAAAGCACAGTAGCAAAGTTTCATTTTCTTTTTTTTTTTTTAGGAATAACAAGATGTTGGAAGATTGTCATGTAAAAAATAAACTGCGATTGTTTTTGATGGATAAACCGCACATCATTATTGACGCAGTTTTAAAAAAAAAGAGAGAGAAAGAAAATGTGTACATTTAAATGGCCCCTCTTCCTAACCCGATTAAATATCACACATTTTACACATTCCACCCCCCCAGAAAGGTAAGAGAGTTACTTATAACAACACAAAACTGAATAAAGGAATAAGTCGATCTGAATTTGTGATACCTTCAACATTGTGCTATACTGGTTTAAATAAGGACTTCACAAAACTTTCTGGGTGCAGCAGGTACCGTGAAATATGCTCCAGGATTTTTTAAAGTGTAAAAAAGAAAGCAAACAGGTAAAAAAAATAAAAATCACTTCTGAAGGATAAGCAAAACTCGAATAATGTAAAAACCTTGAATAATCGGGAGTTATGTCATTTCTGAATCTTGCCCTCTCTGAAAATAAAAAGCTGGAAGTGGATACTGTGAAATACCGCGACCACGATTTTGGGTTGCAACACCGTGAATCTTTATTTCATTGCACTTCTACGATATAACATCATAAATAAGTGTTGTACCTGGCCAGTGTACTTTTGCCTGCTCCTGGAGCCCCTCTGAGCAGCACCAGTACCTGCCCCTCCAATCGGAGTCGATTCTGTTCAGGAAGCATCCACAACATGGGAACGGTAGCTGAGGGCTTCAGAGGAGCTTGACTGACAGGCCTGGAAGCCAACCATTGAGTCGTGGAGGCGGGATTTGTTGTCCACGCGTTAGGGGCTTGCACAACAGGTGTGATAAAAGCCGGTCCCTCCGGGCAGGGCCTGAACTCTGGAGCCTGGATGTTCCAGAACGCGTGCAGGCTTTCAGAATGTGGAAACGTTGCTGATATTCGGTTTGTAAACAGATCAGGTCTGCAGTAGGCCTTAAAGGCAGAAGGTCTTGTAGCAGCACCGCTGAAATCTTCTGTCAAGTGACTAAAATCGACAGAGATGCCACTCTCCTGAGGCAAAGACACCCTCCCCAAACTGAGCTCATTTATTGGTGAAGCACTTCTTTGGGCTCCATCACTCTTGGCAGTGGAGTAGAAACTCTGCTCGCTTAAACACCCTAATTTGGAGTCATTTTCCACATCTAACTGATCAAGGTCCAGTAAAGCCTCTTGAGCTGGACGGGGACTACGAGGAGGACAAGAGGACGGAGGGATTGCCTGAGATGGAAGAGGCAAGGAAGAGAGAGGCTGGAGCATCGTTAAAGACTCCAGTTCCTGGTCAATAAGAGAATCAAACTCTTCAGTTAGGCGAGTCGTTTCCAGCCCGGGTTCCTGCCGTGATGCTTCATAATCCGACACTGCTGATCTGTCCGATCTTGTTGTGGATGATTCGGTACAAGTCGTAGTACGTGGCTCCAGCAGAGCGGCAGCCATCTCAAATCCTGAAAGCGGCGGTGAGGTCGTGGCCTTTCCTTCAGCAGCACCAGACAGCTCTAGGAGAGCATCCATGGCATGTTCCACTGAGAGACAGAAAAAGATGGGGCGGTCATTTATGCTGTGCATGAACGTAGATATTTGGATACATACCGAAATGTAATATATAAGAGAGAGAGTGCTTGAAGCGCTTTGGCAACACTGCACCCTGATACGGCCATGCCAATAACTACCTACTCTGGTTATGACTGCGAACGTGCGACTGTTTAAAAGAGAAAGACGAAGTGGAATGAAAAATACGCCACTTTTTTTAAAAAAAAACAAAAAAACAAAACCAAACAAAAAGTCCACGCCGCCATGCCCAGGCCCTTTTAAAGAAATGCTCATTTTACCATTCCTGTTGTCATACATTTGCCAAGCACTGGCGTTACGTCACGTGATGCCTTTGGTCAACCGTGCAGGCTAAGTGATTTTGGAAACTATGGAGCTACTGCAGCTGAAACATCTACTCCTAGATCGACACGACATGAACAACGTAACCAGGCTCGGTTTCACTTTACATCTCCAGATCTACGCCACAGCCAGCACACTTTCACTTCCAGCCACTTGAACAGCTCGATCCCTTGTCTTGTTAAGAAGAAAAGAAAAGAAAAAAAAACACAGTGGATCGGCAGCTGGCTAACTTCACTCTATAACACAGATGTTCCACCCCTCCCCCCCAAAAAAAAAAAAAATAAAAAAAATAATAATAAATAAATCTCGAGCTACCTTTAAAATCGGCCTCGGAAAGCACGATGTAGATGACGTCAGGCTCCAAGTGAGAAAACATATCGTGCATGCTCTTCACGATCTCGTCCTTGCTCTGCAGACTCAGATCGGACGCTGGGGGTCTCGGGAGATTGCGCGCTAACGCCGCTCCGTTTGGCCCGGGATCAGACGGCGTGTTCACATGTTCGCCTGCCTGGCCTGAAGAAGAAACCGCGCTGGGTCCGTTTTTCTTTTTCTTCGGCATCCCGCCACGTCGGCCCCGATGATCCACTGTTTACACGTCTGCAGCCACACGGAGCAATCGAGCGTTAGCATTTAGCATGTAGCATTTAGCCGCGAAGAGAAAAACAAACAAACAAACAAACAACAACAACCAAACGACCTTCTTCTTCTTCTTCTTCTTCTTCTTCTTTTTTAACACGAGAGAGAAATGCAACAGCACAACTAGTGGTCAGACGAGGAACAGCATTTCTGGAGCGAAACAAAAGGGAGGAGAAAACAAAATGAACGACTCTCTTTACTCTTCGGCGCCATGTTATACTTACCGTACTACACTGTATGTGAAAGCATTTACGTGGCGTGTTGTTTAGACATGGTGGGCTCGAACCCTAGCCTGTGAAGCGTGTAGCATTGCACAGCACCACGTAAACCATTAGCCTAGCGCTAGGACTGTTCGGTTTCCCCACACACACACACACACACGAATCTTAAGAGTCGACTCCGATTCGTGTTCAGAGTTGATGGAGTCGATTCCGCGCACAAATCTGTCTAGATTTGTAATAATAATAATTTTTTAAAAAAAAACGTGCGACGTTAATTAAGTACATTATTGTGATTTATAGTGTGGACTGGCCAGGGATTTGTTAATTTCATACCGACGTTGTCTTCTGGGTAACACAATCTTAGTGTTACATAGACATGGAGCTTTTTTTTTTTTTTTTTTTCTCGACTCAGGAGTCGAATTCCCTATTCGATTCTCCGAATCACCACGTTCCGCTCGTATCAGTGACTCGTCTGTAGCTGTCAACCAGACGAGTCGACTCTTGATTGACCGGAATCGGAGAATCGACTCGTATTGGGATCGACTCCCAGCCTTATCGAGCGCTTTTACACTTTAAAGTAGTGTTTTTTTTTATTATTATTATTCGAGTGGTATAATGTCCCGCACTCTCGCTTGTTATAAAGGTTTGAAGAAGAAAAAAAGAAAGAAAAAGAAAGAACACACCACTGATGTTATCTTTAAATCGTATCGTTGGTTGTTGGGAGTGATTTTTTTTTCTCTCCACCCGATTCGGAATCGATTCTGGTGTTTGTATAATATATAATATACCAGAAGTGTCGGTTTTAAATCGTGTTACAGATCTCGGCGCTGTTGTTGTTGTTGTTGTTGTTGTTGTTGTTGTTGATGAGTGCTCGCTGCTTAATTGTAAGCGTTTCAGACACGGTTGAAGTGTTTCTTTTTATTTTAACCCGATT
>JAOUQW010000031.1:7019715-7030474 GCA_028565825.1 Olivaichthys viedmensis | reverse complement strand
GCTCACCAACATGCTGGGATATGCGAAGAATCAATTTCACTGTACTGTACTTGTATATGTGACAATAAAGGAGCATTTCTATTCTATTCTAACTACCAAGCAAATCTTGGATCACGTCAATCCAGTGGTTACATGAGTTGTGCGACAGCATCTCCGTTTCTCCAGCGTTCTAACATCTTTCATTTTGGCAGTGAAATTTTCCAATGGAC
This sequence comes from Olivaichthys viedmensis, assembly GCA_028565825.1. Lineage (NCBI taxonomy): Eukaryota > Metazoa > Chordata > Actinopteri > Siluriformes > Diplomystidae > Olivaichthys > Olivaichthys viedmensis. Next base: position 7,030,265 of record JAOUQW010000031.1, on the reverse strand, counting down.
ATGTCAAAAACACCGACCACCTAGACTTCAAGCTTTTCCGACACGCCGATCAGGCCAACCCGAGGAAGAAAAGCAGGCGTATTGTGGTAATGATGCCTGGATCTATACTGTTGATACTGTGGATGACGAGACTTGCCGTGTTGGACTAAACTGTGGGTCTGTTTGTGTTCCAGGTCGCCGAATCCGACCGGCTGTCGTATGTTGGGAGCAACTTCGGTTCTGGATCGTTACAGTGCAACAACCTCTGCAAGTATGCTTGCTTTGGTTCTCCCATTTTTGAATGGGTACCGATATACTTTTGTGCTTTTAATAATACTGCAATTTTCAAGCGTAATAGTGAGATTGGGGATTTTAATGTTTTATTAATCCATCGGTTGCCGGATTCACGTAGACTTTATTTATCCCGAAGGAAATTGTCGTGCCAACTTGTTCAAGACAAAACGCATAACAGGAGAGGGGGAAAAAAAAGAAGAAGTGAATTTACGCAGGAGCAGTGTTACACTAGAACTAGGTAGCAAGGGTCTCCTCCCAGCAGGAAGTCAGGGGAGTTATACAGCCTGATAGCTGCTGGGAGAAAAGATCTCCTGGGGTGACTCCTAAAGTACCTCCAAACTGCTGAGATTTTCTGTTATTTTTATGTATACTGTTGGTCTCGGGTTGTATTGCTTTGGACTTTTGCATGATGTAGTTAAGTCGCTGTGATTCTTCACAGCTATTTTGTGGGGGTCCTGGACAAAACGACCATGCAGATGAAGGTACAAAGTGCTCACCTTTTCAACCTGCAGGCCATCATACCAGGTACACACACACACCACAGAATTTAAAAAACACACGGCCTATAGTTTTGCCTTGGTAAACATTAGGTGTTCTTGTACTAAGGACTTGTTATAAAATCTCGACTTAACTCGATTGTGTTATCAATTTTATTTGATATATGAATGTTTTCATAGAGTGTTGAACTTTAAAGCATAACTAGTAGTTAAATGTGCTGTATAAATACAAACAGCTCCATTTATTTAGTTTCTGAGGACATTTATGCTTCTATTACTTCCATAAGCTCTACTGTACCATAAATGTATTCTTAAAAAAATAAAACTTATTTGGGATATTTAAATATCTTTTGGGGACTTTTGATGAGAAAAGGAAGAGGGAAAATGTATTCTGTTTGCTCTTCCTAGGAGAAACTCCACCAAATGCTGAGGAAAATGAGACCAAAACCTACAGAGAGAAGGTAATGCAGTGTGTGCAAACGTACGCTGATTATATTTTGGTTTTTAAACATCATTTGTAGGCGTTTTTGCACGCAGCCTTGTTTTTTTTTTTAAACTCGGGAACTGTTTAACGCTCAGAAATGAGTCATCTTTAGAACTGGAAATGCGCTCCTTATAGTTGATGATATATCTATCGCAATAGAGAGAAAATAAAGCCCAATGATCCGGACTTCCTTGTTTAGCTATTACACTATTTGACCATTTTTGTAACTTGTGATATTGAAAGAACATCTGTAAAACCTAACTTGTTGCTATAAATAGAATTTTCCTAAGGGTATGCAAACATTTTGCACTCAAATGTGTGTGTGTATATATATGGATGGGATGCCAAAAACTGACTTGACTTGAGGACCCTATGTGTTTGCAGTTGGACGCTCTCATCGAGGCGTTCGGCACGACAAGGCAGAAGCGCGCTCTGAGCTCCAGGCGAATGAACGAGGTCGGCAACGAAACGCTGCAGAAAGCCGTGGCCCGCGCTGCCAGCAACATCATAGATCAGAAAGGACTGGAGGGTAAAAACACACACACGCACGTGTTACTGGGGTCACAAGAAATCCTCTTATTGGGAACCCTTTTAGGAAAATATGTCTGGACGGTCAACGAAATTTGGGGTGACAATTTTCTTCAGTTTTCAGGGCTCTGAAAATTACAAACAGCTAGACCGATCACAATTATGAAATTTTGGCTTCCAATTAATTGTCTATAAAACATTTGTGATGTAATTCACTACTGAGCAATAATCAATGCACTGTACCGAAACCTATGTAAATAAATAACGTACTATGGGGGGGGGAATAAAAAAACCTTGGCCATACCCATCTACAACATCTGCACTAAATATTACTGTTACATGACATATTTACAAAAATAGTTCCTATATCAAAACATTGAGAATAATAATGCAGCATGGTGCAGCAATTTGATTATATCAGTATTCTCATTGAGAATAAACCCTATGTCTGTCGACTGACGACATGTATGTATGTGAAAACATGTGATTTGTGGAATCGAACAATTGCTTGCAATTAGGAACTTGCGTCATACTTGTGACGGGCCTAACGACAGCGTAATGTGTAATCCACCCTTTATCTTTTTATACGCTCCCCTTTCTCTGTCACATTTCTTCTCTCTCTCTCTCTCTCAGCGTTACAGCAGGAAGTGGCAGATTCAAAGGCTCAGACTGAATCTGCGCTCTTCCTCCCGCCCTGTAACAAGAACGTGGCTAATCGCGAGGACGTTTACCCCTTTAGCGGCCGTATCCTTCCCATGCTAAACAAACTGGTGCGACACAACATAAAGACAAGACAGATGCTACATACACAGGCCTCGGAACAAATAGTGTGACAAGTGAAAGACAAGTGCAATGTCTAAAACTTCAGAGCCGGTAGACGCTGTTCAGCCTTAATGGGGTATAAAAAACAGTTGCAGTTATTGCTATTGGATTATTAGTTCAAATATTGTAAAGTAGGTCCTAAACTTCACATCAGTGCTGTCTCCAGTTGAGTTTGAGTCGCTCAAGCAGCTTGGTGAAAAAATGGTGAGCCTTTCCTCTGAAGACCAGAAGATGAGCGCTGGATTCATGTAAGCAAGACTCATGAACATTTTGTCGCAATTTTGCCTCTGGTTGTTAATAATACTTTTGTATTTGTGTAACAGTGGTGCTTTACTAAAGGGAAAATTAAAGGTGCAGTTTGTAATGTTTAAACATGTTTCTAGTAATAATAATCATATCATTTCATCATGTTTTATGAAATAGACCTCCAAGAAAAATTGTCATTCGCAATATTGCTATGCAACGGATCTGGCAAGTTTCTTCATTTCCGGCCTCTGCTTACATTTTTCTGGCCCAGAATTTAGCTCCGCCCCCAGCTGGAACAGGGCTGCTCAGTTCTGCTGCGTTTTCTCTCTAAAAAGCAGCTCATGAGACGTGCGTAGTTTCAACAGAGGGTTTTGGGGTCATTGGGGGAACGAGAAAGGCTTGACGATGTCTTCATCGTAAAAAGCAGTTTGCCTCGCAGGCAGCAGAGGGCTCTGAATTACAAACCGCAGCTTTAAAACAATACAGACCGATTATGCATGTAGTATAATATATTCAGACAAGAATACAGACATTTATTCTCGATAAAATACATAACAGGGAAAGTGCAGAGGCTATAATGTAGTGGAACTTTAGATGTATGTTTTAATCTGGGCTTGGAAGATACGAGGATGTGTGTTTTCTTAAATTTGTGAGCCATTTGGTTCTAAGTGTAAGCTTTTGTTGCAGTACCTTGGCTGACCCTGTTTCTGTTTTGTAGTCCAGAGAGTGTGAAGAGGATTTTGAAATGCCTGCCCAAAGAGGGTGAAGCTCGAGACAGACAGGCACGCTGTGCCTGGTACCTGACTTTCCTCATCGGACTTGCTCAACAGAAGAAAATGGGCCGCAAGTGTGAGTATTGACTGTACATCACATACACACAGCTGTATCACAAAAAAATGTGTGTATTAAAAAAAAAAAAAAAAAACATCATTGCACTAGTTAAAGGTTAAAAGGGATGCACAATCCAGGTCCTGTATCTGCAGGGGACAGTGCAGTTTGGTGATTTTTGAATCAGGCGTGTTGGAGCAGCAAACACATCAAACTGTTCTGAACTCCAGACACACAAGATCAGTGATAAGCTCGCATATTTTGAAAAGGGTTCTCATTACAATTGTTTGTGTTTTTGTTTCTGAAAGTGGGCGAGGACGAATGTCCACGCATCATCTTCAATAAAGTGCAGAAGACGTTCACGGTGGAGAATTTTGCTAATGGAAGGTGTGTGTGTGTGACATTGTGGTAGCAATCCATAAAGCTTCATAATTGTGCTCACAATTCTTGTAATTCGGTAACACTGCTTTGTAAATATTCTTATGAACTTCATAAAGTACTGTAAATAATTATTTTATGACTTGTAAATATGTAAACTATTCTATATAATTCCATGTGGTAGAGGTTAAATCGAGAAACATTAAGGGTTCTTCTGCTTGTCTCTCTGGGAGAACCCTGAAAGGTTCTATGTAGAACCCTACAGCAAAATGTTTCCCTATCAGAGAGTACAACCCCATTAGGAAACTAGGAACCCTAAACTATCCAAAGAACCTTTGAGAAACTCAGAATGTTCTGGTTTGACTGATAATGCCATTGCCAAAAGTAAGGAATTATAAAGCACCTTTATTATTATTATTAATTATTACAAATTCTAAAATATTTTGACAATTTAAAATGTCACCAAATGCTTCAAGTAAAATGATGTTAGGTTGTGAAGTACTATCAACTTTTTTTCTTTTCTTTTTTTAATTTGGTAACACTTTACTCTAGGGCAGTGTTCAGAAGGCTTCATGACACTTACATAAGACCTTTATGACAACTGATATAAACATTTATAAACGCTTATTCCAACAGGCGTCATCTGACATAAACATTTATAAACGCTTATTCCAACAGGCGTTACCTGACACAAACATTTATAAATGCTTATTCCAACAGGCGTCACCTGACATAAACATTTATAAACGCTTATTCCAACGCTTATTATAAACACTTATTGTTATTATGACAACTGACGCCTGTTGGAATAAGCGTTTATAAATGTTTGTCAGCAGTCATGAAGGGCTTATGTAGGTGTCATGTAGCCTTCTGAACACTGCCCTACAGTAAAGTGTTACCTAAAATGTTTCATAAAGTGCAAATATTGAACTCCAAATTAATTTGGAAGAAAGTTTGGAAGAATTCCTACAATATACTGTTACCAAATTTACAAAGAATTCTATGCACAGTTCTATGTAATTGGGAATCTAGGCTTTATATAAAGTGATACCAACATCGTCAGTGTTTTTAATCATCTGTTCATATACTGTAAAATGCATGTAAATATTCTTTTAAATGCACTGGTTGTAAAATGATTACTCTCTATTTTACTCCCTCGCAGACTGAAGAGTACAGTGACATCTTCAACATTGGTTAAAATCGCCTCCCACTGTCTAGCTTTGCTGCTTCATATGGGAGACCAGACGGCAGACCTCACACTCTTGCACAGAGACCTGGCTATCAGCGAAATCAAGTGAGGCGCGCGCGCGCACACACACACACACACACACACACACACACAGACAGACAGAGCCATACTTTAGCTACTCAGTCATGAAACCAAATGTTTCCCTTTTCTGTCTGTTCATTATTATGATGTGTAATGATGATGTGAGATATATATATATTTTTTTAGTTTGCAATCACCTGTCATATTTGATGTCATTATTCTATTCACTAAACTCTTTTGCAATGTAGTAGATCTAATATAAACCAGACACCAAAAGGTATTTTTGGAGGTTTTATTTGGTATTTAAAGTATTTTGAGAAAATAATATTTAAAAGTCATTTAAAAAGTGAAATGATAAAAATGTAATGATAAAGGAGAAATGACTATACATAGATGATGCCAGTATATTATTTAAGTCTCCACTTCTAGATTTGATCATCGCTTTCCAAAAAAAAAGATGAGGCATTTTGATGCTATAAAACTTTCATAGTCATCATTCTGGACACAGTTTTATATATAAAATACACACATGTATATGGTGGTAACTACTTTTTGCAGACAGAATATCATTTGATATTCCTATAGGTTCAGAAGCTCTTTGATTGCATAGCTGATGGACATCTGTCTGTTATGTTCTGTTTCTTAAGAAGCCTTGTGTATTACTCTAAAATTAACCAACATCTGTACACATTTATCTGTTTGTAGGATGCTGGAGGTGGCAAAGGCCATGGGGCTCAAGCTTTCCCGCCAGCCCATCCACAGTTCGGAGGAGTCGGGGATACAGGATGAGCACAGGATGGCCTCCCTCGAGCTCCCACTTGTATGCTATGAACGCCGCATGGAGAGCAGGAAACGCAAGAAGATTAAATGAGTGCAATGAATGGCTTATACAGGTCATTTTGAATGGCTAGTAGTAGTAAGTCAAGTGTAGCCCAAATTCAGTTGCCTTGACTTGCTGCTACTAGAGAAGATGAACTAAACATACCATAGAGACGTCTGTGTGGCAGGCTTGCAGTTAAAGAAAATCTAATTGGCACATTTTCCGTTTGCTTTGCCAGGTTATGGTTTCATACTTTGCTTCTTAATAATTGCATTTAAGCTACAAGGAGAACTAGCAGCTAATTTCCACCTATTAGCATGCTGCATATGGCATGCCAAAATAATCACATATTTTTCCTCAAACCACGTGGTGCGATGATGCCATGCACAGAAAAAAATGCTTCCATTAAAAGTCAGGGCAGGTTTCAGGCAAAATAGGTGGAAATGCTGTGAATACAAGTGAGTCATTTTCTTCTAATGAGTGTGAACCTGACTGTGTTATGAATAAAAATGAGTCATTTTCATGCAGCGAGCATATTTTGTGTGCACCACACAAAGGAAGTAGCCAATAGATCCCACCTCAATATGTTTGGTTCATTAGAACAAGACACATATGTCATTAGGGAGCTCATGACCGGATGAGACTGGGGTAAATCTGTTTATTGGTCTAATCATTTTTGCAGATATGTCTTGTGTTCAGTATAACTGATGGTTTGGAAAGAGAAATCAGGTTTGGGTTTTTCTTATTCAATCATTTCCAGTTCTGGAGTGAACAGTGGGTTATGTTTTTGGCTGCCTTTACTTCCTCGTGTTAAAAAAATAAATAAAAATTATAAATATATATTTATGACACAGACGCACTATTATTCATGCCAAAAAAAAAAAATATATATATATATATATATTTGGAATAAATAAAAAAAACCTTACTTTAGGCGAGTTGCATCATGAAGTGTATATATTAATAAAGCTTGTGCCGCATATATACAAATAATTTTATTCAATATAGTACAAAAAAAATTCCTCCATTACTCCCTCCATCCAAGAACATAATTGGAGACATAGTGTGTGTGTCATACCTCCACTGACAAAAGAAAAAGAAATTGGCAAGAGATGTGTGATTGGTCCTGGTTCTTTTACTTTTTCAGAATTATTATCAGGAATATTTTATTTATCTTTGCAGACCATTAAATACTTATTGTGTGCGCAGGCACCTTATCTAATAGTCACACACAAATAAGAAGGCAAGTTTGCAATGATTAATATATTTCAATTCGGACTGTACAACATGTATAAAAAAATAAAGGCATACAGTAAAAATAGGCACGTTTCAGACAATCACATATTGCACTATTCAAGATAAATGGCAAAAAAAGTCAACATTTTTTACAACGGCCAATTCATATAGCATAGAAAAATCTTGAACAGTTCAAAGGTTGGATTCGATTCGATTTCAAACCTAGGAACAGAATAGGTATTTCTAGATTGTCACTACAAACATTTCTATCTTTTACACTTACATTTATACATTTGGCGGATGCTTTCTTTTTCTTTTTTTCTTTCCAGAGTAACTTACAATTAAAGACAGGATACAATCCAAGTATACAGCTGAGCAGTCGAGGGTTAAGAGGGTTAAGGGCCTTGCTCAAGAGCTCAACAGCAGCTCTGGCAGTCCTTGGATTTGAATTCGCACCTTCTCTGGCTTAGAACATTAACCACTGAGCTACAATGGCCCTACCACTTATTTAGTGAGTGGTTGCCAGGTTGCAAAGGGAAAATCATCTCTAAAATGTACACACCAGCGAAAAACCTCAATGGGCCATGCTGACGCTGAATAACATAGCCTGTTATAGCAATAATGTTTTGTCACTCGCTCAGGCGGGAGAGCTGCCGCAGGACTCTAATTCCCATGGTGCACCTCGCCTGTTTACGGACCATTTTTGGCCCCAGTAATCTGTCACTCGGGACAGACTAGGTTGGGGGAGGGGAAACCACGTGCTGTGCATCACTCCGTAATGTGCATTCTCTCTCTGAGATTTGGTGCCCATGACGAATAATATGAAAAGCTTAATCACTCACTGGTTTTGTATTATTAGAATATAGTTTTAATCCAGTACATGGATTTAAAAAAAAAGATTTTGCGTTTGTGTTAGAAAGCCTAACCATCTAACTTTTGATTAAAAGTTCAATTACAACTATGAGCCTTCATTCAACCATGTCGGCCAACAGGTATTTGAAAAGTGCAGATCCAGATTTAAGAAAAAAAAAAAAAAAAGAGCTGGTCCTACAGCATTTTTACTTACATTTTGTGATTTTAACATACTTAAAATGATGCCCCATTTTGGGATGATCGTCAGTCAACTGGTTCCTTATCCCTATGACGATATGTGGAAGAAATAAATACAAATATGAAGCAGTTTTTTAATGCTGATCAAGGCTCAGCTTTAGCATTCAAGAGCAACTTCAAGGCTGGTGAATGAAAGGGAAATCAACATAAATGGTATAAACAAGACCCAGATTAGTGATTGTTGTCCTTCACAGCTATAAAAGGTCCTGTACGAAACTGCGTGACCAGTGAACCTGGAAATCATATCCTTCCTTTGGTTGAGCCAAAGGCGTTTGAGGCTTTTTCAGTACTTTTCAGTACTTCTCATTTTGCTGAGCAGACACTGGACTGGTGGAGGTATTGCTCAACCATTCCAGTGTTTGTTCTTTCAACCACACAGTCGTGCACCCTCTTTCTTTGTCCAGTGTTTGATCGAGCAGGCGTGCTGTGTTTCCGGTTTGTAACTTCAGATTCACAGCGTGGCTTAGGTTTACCACAAAAACGAAATGCCAAAAAGTCGACTTAAAAGTGGAAAGAGGTGCATTTTGAGCTGGCTGTGGTTATAGATGGAAGTTTGGAGTTCACTTCAAGTTTTCTTCTAAACGTTTTTTTTGGATAATACAGACTTTGTGCAAATCCTGTGGGCTACATATCATGCACATGCATTTATGTTAAATAAAGACTTGGAGACTAGCTGATCGGTATACAATAGTGAAAAAACTGCATCTCCCAAATACATCCATGACTTTTTCAGCCTTCTCAGAGTTGTAGGTTACTAAGAGGAAAGTTTCTTGAGTTTATATTGGATTGGGACAGTGTCCCTAAGTGCATTAATCCAACACCAAAGGCTTCAGTCACTCAAAGTATGCAGCAGAAGATGCTGCCATTGTTATGGCAGCCGCTCTCTACGGTGGCAGTGATTCTACTCGTCATGCTGATGGCGATATGGGCAGGGCGTGACGAAGGGGCGGAGCTTGGTGGATTGTTGCCGAGGGGACGAGGGGATGGGTTTTCCAGAGCCCAGCTTGTGTTTGGTCTGAGAGACAGAGAATGGGCGTTTGAGTGAAAAAAGCTTTTACTTTTTCCAACCAAAGAGTCACAGACTCGAGTCTTACTTACCTGTGTGTCAGCAGAGTGTTGCTGAGCACAACACACTCCTGGTTGAGCGGGTCAGTGTATATGTGCGGTTTATTGTTGTCTGGATAGCCCTGGTACACCAGGTTTTCCTGGACCACACCCCGAACCCTCTCCCTGACGGAAATAGCACAACCGCGCAAAGACTGTACACGATTCCTCAGAACCTGTAAAAAGGGCACATGCAATGTATTGTTTATTGCAAGTGGAAACAGTCAATACTAGGGGAGAACAATATGAGAAGTTCTATACAGCCCCATATCATGTTTTTCGGTATCATGGCATCTGCTTTAACTTTACATTTTTATAAAGGATGACATAAAATGACAGAACCACTGTGACAGTAGTGCAAGTATTAAATTATTTGGTTTGGGAAACTGCTAGAATCACACCACTAGAAAGTACACTATATGGCCAAAAGTATGTGGACACCACTTCTCATTATTGAGTTCAAGTGTTTCAGCCACACCCATTGCTAACAGGTGTACAAAATCAAGCACATAGCCATGCAATCTCCATAGAAAAACATCGAGAGTAGAATGGGCCGTACTGAAGAGCTCAGTGACTTTAAACGTGGCGCTGTCATAGGATGCCACTTTTGCCACAAGTCAAATAGGGAAATTTCTGCCCTGCTAGATCTGCCCCGGTCAACTGCATATCTATCATTGTGAAATGGAAGCATCTAGGAGCAACAACAGCTCAGTCACGAAGCGGTAGACCACGCAAAAACTCACAGAGCGCGGCCACCGAGTGCTGAAGCGTGTAAAACTCGCCTATCCTCTGTTGCATCAATCACTACAGAGTTCTAAACTGCCTTTGGAAGCAATATCAGCACAAGAACTATGCGTCGAGGGGTTCATGAAATGGTTTTCCATGGCCGAGCAGCTGCACACAAGCCTAAGATCACTATGTGCAATGCCAAGCGTCGGCTGGAGTGGTGTAAAG
>JAOUQW010000031.1:6973779-6990588 GCA_028565825.1 Olivaichthys viedmensis | reverse complement strand
AGAATAAGTCTGTAATGTAATGAAACGTGGAGAAGGTGAAAGGGGTGTGCAGACTTTCCGGCTTGACTGTATATAACATGGTCACGAAGAATTAATCATATAAAAAAAGTTTTTCCCTGATACATTTAAAGAAATAATTATATATAATGCTGGTGTGTCTTAGCCCATGATGTGTGTATGTTTTTATTTTTATTTTTATTTTTTATATATATATATATATATATACACAGTACATATGCACGCATTACAACAGTTATTGATGTGGTTTGCAGGGTGGCTGTGCCAGCGTGATCGTGTCACTGACAGTACAATGTTCTCAGGACCTCACGCCTTACTCGGGTAACTCACATTAATATGCAGCCACCATTGTATCTGAACAAGCAATGTAGTTACACATATCTTCACCGCAATCTTTTTTCCATAAAAATAAAAAAATAAATGTGCGGTTTTTTGGCGCTTATATTCACAGGTAAACTAATGAGTGCACTTCTGAACGGGATCCACGACCGCAGCGTCGTGGTTCAGAAAGCTTTCGCCTTCGCTATCGGTCACTTGGTCAGGGTGAGTGCATGTTGGTTCTGACATTCTTCCAGTAATTTAAAACAAAAAACCCTTGTACATGAATGCACAGTTTTCTTGCTTTGAAATGAAAGGTGGTTCTCCTTACCTGCAGACAGCAAAGGACAGCAGTGTGGAGAAGCTACTGCAGAAACTCAGCACCTGGTACCTGGAGAAAGAAGGTAAGATCATCTTCTTTTTTTTCTTTTTTTACAGAAAGGAGGAAAGAAGTTTGGTTTCTGTGAAGGTCTGTCCTTTCCTAATCACATGCTCCATTTTTATTTTGGACTCGATTGTTTTCTTATTCTCTCTTTTTTTTTTTTTCTCCGTTCCTTTGTCTCCCTCTTTCCCTTTTGTCCCCCTTTCCCCAGAGCTGGTGTACAAGTCGTCATGTTGTCTGACGGTCCATGCCATCAGTCACTACAGCCCTGACGTGTTGAAGGCTCACGCCGGCGTGGCACTGCCACTGGCGTTCCTGGGCATGCACCAGGAGTCTGACGAACAAGGGGACAGCGCCGATGCCAACCTGTGGGCCGAGGTCTGGCAGGACCACGTGCCTGGTAAAGGAGGGGCAGGGTGAACGAGAAGAACGAAACATCCACAGGATTTGTGAATTTAACCATACGTTATCAGAATCCAGGTTTTGCTGACATGAGTTTACACAGCAGCATAAGTGCAGAAAAAGTCAAATAATTGTGGTCAATGCCAACCCGTGGGCTGATTTGTTATTTTTATTTTAGAATTTGTAATCCTTTTATTCTTTTCATTGTGCATGGTTTATGTAAAAGCACCTTGAGATGCAGTAGTTGTTTATTACTATATTAGTAATAATATGACTATCGTTCTCTTTCCACCTTTTAATGGTCTCTTTAGGCAGTTTTGGTGGAATCAGGCTGTATATGACTGAGCTTATAGCCATTACCCAGAGAGCTTTGCAGTCCCAGTCATGGAAGATGAAGGCGCAGGGTGGGGCCGCCATGGCGACCATCGCCAAGCAACAGACAGGCTCTCTCGTGGCACCTTATTTGGGGATGGTGCTAAGTGCACTACTGCAGGCGCTTGCAGGACGCACGTGGGCCGGGAAGGTAAGCGCGCGCGCGCACACACGCGCACACTCTTTAGAGATAAGCTGACTACAGGGATACAGTGCTTGATAAGGAATGCAAGCTGTATAGGTGTTTTTAAATCCAGTTTTAAAAAGTACTTGTTTAATTCCCCTTTTTAATTTTTTTATTTATTAATTTTTCATTATTTGTATGAATTTTTTTGTAATATTTTTCATCTATCCTTTCAGGAGGAGTTATTAAAGGCTGTTGGCTCTGTGGTGGCACAGTGCAGGTTAGACAGCTCCTTCTTTCTTCTCCTTTCTTCTCGCACACATTAGCAAAGACTTTAGATTCCGGCCATTTTTCTATACGCTCAAGATGCGTTGTGTGTGTGTGTGTGTGTGTGTGTAGTGTGGAGCTGCAGAAGCCTGCAGCAGGTCAGCCAACTGTGCGTCAAGTGTTGGACACGGTGCTAAAGGAATGTAAAAAGGAGAGTCTCGTTTACAAAACGGCCGCCCTGCGCAGTGCGGCAAACATTTTGGAGGCGGCTCAAGAGGATCGCTTTCAGGAAATGACGGATCTTCTGTTCCCTCTCATTAAGAAGGTAAACTAATGGCAAGAGTCAGGAAATGTTGGCAACAAGTTTGATACGTAGGTTGTTTCTCTAAGCGTTTTGCAAAAAATATTGAAGTATGTTGTTTGATTTCGGTGGTCATCAGAATCAACCTGCGAGCGCTGGATCACCGAAGCACGACGGCGACGATGGAGATGCGAAAGAGCGAGAGCTGCAAACTGAAGCTCTGCTATGTGCGTTTGAGACGCTGGGAAAAGCCTGGCCCAAGCGTGTAGAGACGCAGAGTACGAGATGATTTTTATTATTCGAGGAACAGCCGTATCAATAGATTATGACTGCATGAGGCTCGGCTTTGTACAGGAATAAATGTGTGTGTGTGTGTGTGTGTGTGTGTTGCAGGTCGGTACCAAGCAGAAGTGTGTGGGCTAATGTGTGACAGATTGAAACTGAGCACCTGGAGAGTTCAGCTGGGGGTTTTACAGTGCATGAAGGCTTTTTATCAGGGGTGAGAAAATACATCTTCATCCTTTAATACAACACTGGTTTATTGGTTCTGACCGATTTTCCTAAACGGTGTAAACAGCTAGGTAATCATTTAAATCATTATGAAAATATAAATGCAGTTTATAGGCGATCATGCATATGTTTTTTTGGGAAAGCACTCGTTCAGTAACTATTTGCCTCTTTTTTTTGTTGCGCTATGGATAAATGCACATTTGTTTGCTGCTCTCGGCAACAGAAGTTCGAACCTAAAGTTCCACCATATGAAACACTTTTGCAGAAGTTGCACTGAGCTAAATGTTCAGCGTTGGTGAAGTAGCACTCATAGTTTTACTCCTTTTAGCTTTAATTTGCACACTTGCAGCTAGGTACGAGCAAAGCCGATGGAGTGACGGCGTCTTTAAAAATGCCACGCGTGTGCGTCACAGATCAGGTAGCGAAAACATCTACCATCATTGACTCCACGGTCTTCACAGCCTTTTGATTCTGGGCTTATTTATTTATCTTTTTAAAATTTTGAGTTGCATTTTAAATGTAAATCTCAATTTAAACTTTTTTTTTTTTTTTTTCCTATTTTAAAATTTTAATGAAATAAACGTTTAATAAAAGAATTAGTGATGTAATCCTGTTTAACGATGCCTGTCACTAACGCTGATAAAAATAAATAAATAAATAAAACGGTTCTATTCAAGCTACGCTGGCTGCCTATTAAGTTCCGCATAGACTACAAAGTCCTGCTTATGACGTTTAAAGCGCTAAATGATTTTAGCTCTGGTGTATCTTGCTGATCTTCTGAAGCAGTTTAGCCCATCCCGAGCTCTTCACTCAGCTGAGGCAGGTCTACTGTTAATCCCGAGCATCACTCAGAGCTCAGCCGGTGGAAGATGTTTTTCTTATATCGCCCCTAAACTCTGGAATGGTGCTCGAGAGAACGTTAGGAATGCTCTATAGGTGTTTTTAAATCCAGATTAAAAACATACTTGTTTAATTTAGCTTATTCATAGCTATTCGGTAAATCGACTTTTCATGATTTATAGCACTAACACTATATTTATAGTCAATTCATTAGTGATTGTACTTTTTTATTTTTTTTATGTGCTCGATCATAAATACTTGGTTTTGACTTTCTGATCTTTGTATATGTAAAGCACTGAGAGATTTTGAACCCAAAATGAAAAGTGCTATATAAATATATAATAATAATAATCATATTATATGCTTTGGTTTGTGTTGTAGGTTACTGCTATTGGAAAAGGACCACCAGAACACCGGGGTACTGACTGAGCTGCTGTCCGAAACCTGCACTTCCCTTGCCTCACCACTGGGTAATACAGCTGTTAAATAAAAATGATGAAATAATTGGCCCAGTATTCATTCAGTCATTGAGAGACGAGATATTTAAACCCTTTTTTTTTTTCTTTACGTATCTCTCCAGAAAACAGAAGTTACTCATCCATAAGGACGGAGGCCTTGTCCATTCTAGAGCTACTCCTGAAAAGGATTGAAGGTAGACCTTGCTGCACTTTATATGGTTACACACACAATCGTGAGTAATAAAGGAACTTAAAAAGCTTATAAGTGACACAATTATAAACACAGTTGACTCTTTTCGATTCGTTTCTTCACCGGTTGTGTTCTGCATAGTCGGCTTCCTCTTCAGTTCCTATGGCGCGTTACAATTTGTGAACCGTTGTTCATCTTGTGTTTTGTTTCATGTACTTGTGCGTAGACAGCGACCAATGGGACTGCCTGTCTGAAAAGAGCCGACAACAGCTCCAGCGTTCTCTCGCCACTATGGAAACGGACAGCCGCCCTGAACTGAAAGACAAGGCCCAAACGCTGAGAAGAAAGATACAGGGTCTGCCTTAAACAAACCTGTTTACACAGGAAGATTATTCTCACACACTCCGCTACACTTATCACACGCACACAAACCCACATTTCAAATCCCACATCTTTTAACACAGTGGACAATTCTACTCTACAGAAGTACATGTTGTGATTAATTATTGCCAAGCAAAACATTTCAAACTGCGTTTACTCCCGGGCTGGAGAGCCTGTACTTCAGTTACTTCTCCATCATGATGCAGTACTGTTTGCACACCGCCTGTGCCAAGTGGAGGCCATCATTTTCGATAACTTGTACTCCTCCGAATGCAAGTGTAATAAGCTCCGAGAACCTCTTATCCACGTGTGTGTATTGGGTTTTCTACCTTAGGGATATGCGTAGAAAAAAATAAAAAGACATGCAAGGATAAAACAAGAACCTGAAACTATGGGTGTCAGATTAATGAAACTCAAATCTATTTTAACTAACCAGTAACTGCCACTTTAAAATACGTTCATCTACACTGAACTAGTCCCCTTAACGTGTGGTGCGACGACTACTTTCTTTCTTCATTCCAGTTTATTAAAGAAAAACAGTTTCCCTACCATCTTCTAGGGTTATGGCTGGATCAGAGCAGTCCATGAAATGAGAGCGAGAACTATGCCATGTGAAATTTAGCAAGGGATGTGTCTATGTGTATATTTAAAGTAGATCTTGTAAAGTTTCCCTTTACCAATGTGTGCATGCTTACAAGGTGTGGTATTTGAAGAAAAAAAAAAAAAAGATATATTTTCAGAAAAAACTGAGCTGTTCTTTTTTTCGGGGAGGTATATTCCCTGGAATCCCACATTGTCCTTGGTGAAGTTTGCCCCCAAATAATAATAAATAAATAAAAAAGGCGTTAATTGTGAGTACCTTTCATTTAGATGGGGGGGGGATGTAGAACATGTTTTAGGAACCAGTACCTCATTGTAAAACATGCTTAACTGTAGTGCTCCACTTGTGTAGATGTATTTGCTAACCTGAATCTTGCACTCCTCGTCCAACTGATGTTTACAAAAAAAAATCTTGATACGTGGTTAGACTTTCGGGTGGTAGTTCGTAGTTAACGGCACCATTCAATCTCTTCAAATTTGACTTCAGACGTGGCCGAAGACATCGGTACCCTGCCACTATTTTTCAAATAATGTACCATTCGTCCTGAAAAGTGTTAAAGGTCAAAGGTCTTTCGTCATCCGTCAATGCAGAACAAACCAAAAAGACAGACAAGTGGCCTGGACAATGTTAGTGATGCACTTTAGAAGTCACGAGAAATAATTGTATTGTCATTTTCAAGAGGAAAATTAACCTAAGATTGAAGAGAAATGGTGGCGAAACAACCGAGGAGAACTTCTAAACATATCTAAGCTGGCCTTCAAAGCTCATGGTGCAACAGCTTCAACTCGTCATCTGAATAAAAAAAAATGGGCTCCATGCTAGAAGACCCCAGAAAGAGTTTGCCAAAATGAACGTTGACAAGCCACAGTCCTTCTCGACAGACGAAACAAAATTAGAGCTTTTTTTGGTAAACCACATCAAAACTTCAAGTTTTAACTACGCTTTCAAAGAAGAGCACACCATCCCTACTGCGAGACATGGAGGAGGCTCAGTGATGTTTTGGGGTTGCTTTGCTGCCTCTGGCACTGGGTGTCTTTTAAGCTGGGTCAGGCATAATGAGTTTAGAGGACCATCAAGGCGTTTTGCTGGGTCTCGGGCGCAGGTCATGAGTCTCCCAGCAGGATAATGACCCGAAACACACCTCAAAAAACACCCAAGAATGGATGAGGAGAAAACATTTAGACCGTTCTGAAGTGGCCTGAATCCCATTGAACATCTATAGAACGAGCTGAAGCTCGCACTTGGGAGAAGGCACCCATCAAACCTGAGAGAACTGGAGCGGAACCTCATTCAGAGCTACAGCAAGTGCTTGATTGCGGTTATCGTCGCCAAAGGCTGTGCAACAACGTATTAGGTTAAGGGTACCAATGATTTTTTGCCCATGCCATTTTTATTTGTTAAAATAATATGTAAAGTCATAAATCAAAAGCAAAAAGCTTCTGTTCTCATACATGTGAAATAAAGAATGGTGGATACCAAATACTTTTGTCAGTTTCAAATTAGTTAAGAGAAAATTGAGTTGTTTTTTTTGGGGGAAAAAAGTGGAAGCGTACAAATATTTTCGGCCACCTCTGTACATGTGTAATAGGACGTCGGTCCTTCCAACCATTTCCAAATGACTGATCAACGGATCATTATTATACCAACACTGGCTCCCAATCTTAGTCTGAGTAATCCATTGATAAAGACTTAAAGCTGAATCAAGAGCATAAACTACAAAAAAAAAAAGCAGCAGCCCTCTTCTTATTCGATTATAAGTTGCACATGTTTATTGAAGTTCGCTAAATGAAAGGAATGAAGAAGTAGAATGCAGGATAGAAAATATAAACATACTGTACATAATGCACAAATAATCATCAGATCAAGCCCATCAGACATATTTGTTCCCAGTATTAGCAACGTACGCTAACCCTTCTTGGTACATGATGTTACCTAGCATGCTCTTGCAGCAAAAAAAAAAAAAAACAGTTCATTAAAAAACACAGCTTTGAAAACTTACATTGAAAAAAAAAAAAGCAAGAAATGCAGACCTTGTATCCACATTAAATAAAGAAGCTATGTGTTATAATTTAGCAAGAGTATCTGCATGCCCTGTGATGGTGTGCGTTTAGCTGGCGAGTATCTCACGCTGACGTTTATCCTTGGCCTTGCCGTGTGCACGCTGGGCCAGAACTTTCCCCTCGTGTGTCTGTGCTGTGCGGGTCACCCTGGAAATACCATCCACAAACTTGGTCTTGAAGAGCACGTTGGCGTTCGTGAACATGCCGTCTTTCAGCGACACGACCACAAACTACAAAGGGAGAAAAAAAAAGAGCAATATTAAAACTTTCAGACAACTGATCCATCTTCATCATTCTCCACAAACCTATTGTTTCACTTGAAGCACCCGAATTTAATTACCAACACTAAATAAATAAATTATTCAAATCACAAAAGATTAGTACTATAAAATACACTTTTTTCAGGGATATTTGAATATTTTGGTATAATTTAATCATGTTGTTAATAAACACTGTGTGTGTTAATGTATGACCTGGGAGTGTGTAAAGTGAGTGCGCAGCATCTGCCCGATGTTCTGTGTGTGCGAGAGGTCGAGGGCGGCATCCACTTCATCCAGGATGTAGATAGGAGCAGGTTTGAACAGCAACATGGCCAAAATCAAAGAAAGTGCCACCAGCGACCTGAAACACGCATGAACGCACACAACACATCAGATTAACATAGCCACGGTACAGACGTAATAGCCGCCGGTTTTAGGTATAGCATTGCTATACCAATCCCTTGTGTTTGGATTGGCTGACCTTTGGCCTCCACTTAGTTCGGTCAAGTTATCCTTCCATGTGTTTCCAAGAGCAACCTTAAACTCCAGACCATCCAGGACCCCACACCCCTCAGGTGGGGCCAAACGAGCATCTGCCCCAGGCAACAGTGTGGAGAATATGGATCCAAAATCCTTATTCACCTAAACACATGCACAATTATGGTCACTCGTAGGTTCATGTCCATGGCAGCATGACTAGTTTATGAGTTTAAATATGACAATTATATTATTATTATTTATTAATAAAAATAATAAAAAATGCTGACCTTTTGCCAAGCCACATTGAGTGCTTCATTCTTTTTTTGGTCCAACTCTTTGATCGTCTCCAGAATCTTCGCTTTATCGTTCTCAACAATCCTCTTCTTCTTTTTCAGGTCATTATACTAATAAAACAGACATTTAAAAATATTAACACCCAACATCACCAATAAATATATACTTTTACATCAAGGTACTGCATTAGTTTCACCTTAATTGTAATGTAAACGCCGGACATTTAGTTCAAATCAAGCGCCTATAAAGCCAAAACCGGGAGGTCAAAAATGGAAGTTCGTACCCGTTCTTCAGCCTCGCTGAGCATGTTCATGGCTCTGCGGTTGATGTTTCTTTCCAGCTTGTCTTTGGTCTCCTCCAGTCTCTTTAGTCTCTGGCCAGCTTCTTTAGGGTTGTTCTCCTTGAAGTCGTATGCAGAGTTGGGCTGGCCGAAGAGCTGGCGCTCAGACGAGATCCAGTCGTTCTCAGCCAGCATGCGCGTTACCTGCGATACACACGGATCCTTTATACACAACTTACTGGGGGAAAAAAAATTCCATATTGACTACACCGCTACATATGGCTATTACATTATGAATTGCGATAGTTTACAAACAAACCATTTCCGTGGCATGCTGGACGATATCAATATTGCAATACTATGATAACGATTAACATGCAAGATACTGTGCAGCCCTCATCTACACCCTGCGTTCATGTTGCAAAAGGAACCCGTCTCAAACTCACCCTGGCGGCGGCATCTGCGCTATCCTTCTTGTGCTTGCTGATGTTATGTTCCAGCTCTTTGATTTTGAGCTGAGCATCGTTGTTGTGTTCTCCAAGCCGGTTGGCTTCCTCACTCTTCCCTTTGATCTCGCGCTCCTGGCCCAGAATCACCTCTTTCTGCTGGGTCAGCTGCTCCTGCGCTTGCCGCACAGCTTCCTATTCACATACACGCACAGTTATTCATTCAGTATACATCACATTTCTTTCTTTCTTTTTTTTCTTTTTATAAGAGAGTCGGTTATTGTGAACCAACGACATGGAATGAAAAAAAAAAAAAAAAAAGCAGAAGAGTGTGGTGGTGTGCGTGTGTGTGCCGGGTAGAGATACAGAAAGGAAACCTTTGGAATCTACAAAGGGGCCTGCGATGGGAGCCTTGGTGTTCAGGGCTATTTCTAAAGCTTAGCGTTGGGGAGTGGATGCCGGGTTTCTAAAGTATAGCATTGATGAATGGGTGCCAGGTTGTTGCCCCCCCCCCAAAAAAAAATACACTCAATGAGGTGATTAAATCAGACCCATCTGGAACATTTTATTGCATGTAATGTGTATCCCTATGATTTATTTGAAATTGGATTCGTTGTAGTTGCATTATACGTGTTTTTTTTACAAACGTGGCTCCAGAAGTCTAGTCTGTTTCCTAATAAAGGTACCGTTTCAGGTGGTTTGGTCTGAACTTTATCTGATTGACCCTGCTCAATTCACAGTGCTAAAGTCTTCTAAACATTCCTCCAAAACTCAAACGCAACAACAGGTTTTGACCTTTATATTGAGGAGCCGAAGCGGGAGCATGAGCCAACAATCGGTATCAGCTGATAAAAGCAAACATTTGAACAAATCGGACACGAGAAGAGCCAACAGCTGGCGCCGCTTCATGTCAATAACGGCTTCGGGTCATAGGCGACGCGCTAAACAAAACGTCTGCTGTACGACTACTTCAGCACAGGTTGATCAGTGATGAAATTAACTGCGTGCTTATTGTCTAATGTTTATAATATCTATATCCGCAAAAAAAAAAAAAAAAACATGCGTAAGGCTCCTAAAGTGATTATTTCCGTGGCCTTATATGTGTAGTGTGTGGACTTTGTTTTTTTTGGTAGCTTTTATTTCTTTAGTAAATGCCATTTAGCAGCCTACTGGCTTAAGCCTGATTGATAATTTGCATAATCTTACCTTATTGGCTGCAACCTCAACTGTCATTGCGCTGATCTGTTCCTGTAAGGCCTTCATGGCCTCATCCACAGCCTGAATCTGCTGTTCATAGCCAGCCTGCTCCCGCTTCAGCTCCTCAAGCTCCAAAGCCACAGCATCGGCCTCCTACAGACAAATTATTTATTTATTTTGACATTTACATATAGCGTGTAGCAGACCTGAAAGTAGAGAGTTGGATTGGAAATCCTAAACATGATTCAAAAGTTAAATTAAAAAAAATAGTTCTGTATCTTGTACCATCTGTATATTGCTGTTAAATGCTCATTTGGCGGCTCCGGTTTGAAAACGATCGGAAAAGCAAAACAAGCCGGATTCTTTGTGAGAACGGTGAAGAGAAGTTGTGCTGTTGGTAGGACGTATGGGAGAGATGAGGCTCAAGGGTATAAAAATGAAGAGAGATTTACTGAAGCGATGTAGACAAGTTTATTAAAGTTCAGCGATGCTTTACTGTGATGTGCGTGTCTGCGATTTAATGGTTATTGTGCGCATATAGCGTTCGGGAGTTAAATGTAAGCGGAGTATTAAAAGTAGGAGGCTGGTAAAGTGTTTTGGGCTTTTGTGTGGCAACTGAAAATATAAGTTATTGGAATGAAGGGGGTATTTGGATATAGAGGGGTCTGTTCAGGGCTATTTCTAAAGCTTAGCGTTGGGGAGTGGATGTCGGGTTTGGTTGAATGGGTGCAAAGTTGTTGTCCCCCCCCAAAAGAAATACTCAATGAGGTGATCAAATCAGACCCATCTGGAACATTTTATTGCATGTAATGTGCATCCCTATGATTTATTTGAAATTGGATTCGTTGTAGGCGTGCATTGCTTGGGGTCGGCTTATAGTATACAAGTTGGCAGTGATTTGCTTTAAATGTGAAGCAGTAGTTTTTTGTTGTACATCAGATATACAGTGCAGAACCAAAGCAAGTAAACTGCACTGTAGTTTGTTTGCTGTAGGGTTAGTTACAGTTTACTACCGGTATGTAGGAACGTTATTAGCACTGGAGGTTGGTTAACTGTATTGGATTTAACAGGTTTTTATTATAACAATTTCTTTATAAAAAAAATAAATAATAATAATTCCTAGATAGTAAAAAGGCTACGACGGCTAACACAACCTTACACTATTATACTATAGCTAGTGAGCTCAAATTAGGGTACCTGCTGTCGCTCCTTGAGTCTCTTGTTGAAGGCGTCCGCTTTGCTTTTCGCCTGGTTGAGTTTCTGCTGGGCTGCCTTCAGCTCCTTCTCCCTCTCTGCCTCGGCATTCTTCATCTTGTTCTCCAAGACTTTGTACTTTTCCTCCGCCTTCTTCTGCACCTCCTTGGTCGTCTTCAGCGTCTCCTCGCTTTCCTCTAACACAGGAAACAAAACAGACACTCAAGAAAAGTCAATCAATAACTCGAACGAAAAAACTCTCTAAATCATATCCATCGTACATTATAATATACTGTATTATTAATGTACATTGTATTATTAAAAGTAATGGTAATACATGCATACTGCATGTTTCTGCGATTTACCCAGACGTGCACCCGGGCAGCATATCTGTGTATGTGTACGTACCAATGGTCGTGCGGAGGTTCTCGAGCTCTTCCTGCTGTTTATGGAAAGAGCTTTGCTGGAGTTTGGTTTCCAGTATCTGAGCTTCCTCAGTCTTCATGTCCAGCTGCTGCTTCAGCTGTCGATACCTACCAGAGAAAATTCAACCGTTCATTCTCTCTGACACGGTCTCTCTGCTGGAATAATACGAGTCACAGCCTGGTTCATATCTAGACTACTTCTTTATCCAAAAAAACACACAGGGAATTGCAGGATGGTCTTCGTTACTCCATTTCTTTCCCTCTCATCGGCTCCCTCAAAAAGAACTTTGGTTACTGAGATCAGGGGATTTTTAAACGCTTACTTTTCAGCAGTTCCCTTGAGGCTGCCGAGTTCTTTTTCCACGGCGGTGAGCTCTACCTCTTTGGCCTTTAGGTCGTCTTGTACGTCTTTTACCTCCGCCAGCTTAGAAAGCACAGAGGCTGTCTGAGCACGAGCACCTATACACCGAGTACCAGATACAGATTTTACTGCCTGGTTTATATAGCCATCCAAAATATATGGTGTATAAAAGTTCACTACATGCGTCGACCCGGTCGGTGTCTCTCTCCGCAGTACCCACCTCCAGTCAGTGTTCCCTGTGGATCAAACACGTCACCACCGAGCGTGACTGTTTTGGTGCTGACGTGTTTATCAAAAGCAACTTTCTTGGCGTTGTCCAGAGTATCACATACCAGCGTGGTTCCAAAAACGTACTCCATAGCCTTGCGCAACTCTGACTCGTAACCCACCAGCGACAGAGCCGTGTGAACGTTATCCCCCCCCACCTGAAAAATTGCACAAAATATTAATAAAATAAAATAAATTGGTTCCTGTCAAATGAACATAATTCAACCCAGTAAAAATTGTTGCGTTCAAGTTTTATTACGATGTTTTTCGCGGTGCGGACTACGCCATCGTTGAGAGTTCGCGCGGAGATCTTGTTCAGGGGGATGATGGTGTATCTGCGTTTAAGTTCACCCTTTTCCAGAATTCTCTTTCCAGTTACCTGAAAATCATTTGAAAACAGAAACACGACCTTGTGTGGTACAGCGCGTTGATAGACATATTAAAATCAAACACATTGCCATTTATGGTAAAAGGATCCATGCAGGCTGACAAAGACAAAGCCTCGGTTAGAAACTGGCACCACACGGAGGTCAATACAGCCGTCTCTGGGTTGATGATGGCTATAAAATTGGGATCAGTCCTTTTAAAGCGTACCTCGGTGTCCACCACTACGTTGTAGAGGCGACCGCCTGCCACCACTTCCAGAGCCGTGGCGTTACACACATCAGTCACCGTGAAGAGGTTTGCCACCAGACCCTTCACTTTACTGCGGTCCCAGTTCCTCTCAGGATCTCTGCGAAATCACAACCTATTAGTTCAACTCGGACACTTAATTTGTGTAATATGTACATTTTACGTAGTTACACACACAAGCACTTACGTGTATTCGAAGCGCAGGTTGGGGTACTGGCCCATGAAGTACTCGTATTTTTCTCGTAGGTGGTTGACTTCACGAGACAGCTGCCTTTTCTGCTCAATCAAACTCTCCTCTCGGCCATCTAGGTTACAAACAAGCAAGCTTTTTTATAAATTTTTTTATACATCTTACAACTATATTTGTTGTTAATAGGTTTTAGTCACTGCTGAAGCATTATAGCACATGTTATAAAACGACAGCATGTTATAAGCAAAACCTTCGTAGTTGAGTTTCTGAAGTTCGCCCTGCAATTTGTCTCTGCATTTCTGCACGGAATCAAAGGCATCCTGGTCTTTTTTATATCCGCCGTCCATCTTTTTCACCTGAGCCTGCTTGGTCTTCAGCTCTTGTTGAGCATGATTTAGCTTCATTTGAGCCTGAGTGAGGAACAGAAAAGCATCATCAACAACAACAACAGGAAGTATTACTTTTTTAAATAAAATTGTCTTTGGTGAAAATGTTACCTGTTTGGCCTCAGTCTCCGCTTTGCTCATATCATTCTTGCAGGCCATCATCTGGCCCGCCAGGGTCGCCGCCTCACCATCCTCATTGGCCGAGAGGCCGGCAGACACCGCCTTGAAGTGCTGTTGGGCCACCTCTAGCTCCTCCGTGTCCTTCCGTCCTTCCTCCTGCACTGCTCTCAGTCGCTCCGTCACCTTGGCTACCTCACCTTCTTTAGCTGATAACACCGTCTTGTCCTAGTGTAAGAATACCACGCGCTTAAAACTGAATTGGTTGCAAAAGCTTTTAAAGAATTAATGCACAATTACATTTTTAAACACCTTGGATGGATGATTCAGCTTATGTAGATTGGTGTTTGGGTAAGATCTGTTAACACGGCACTAAATTAACAATTTTCTAGGCAGACATTATCAGTACTTCTGTAAAAAGAACCTGATTCTGGGATCGTAACATGTGATCTTAGTTAGTGATGTCAATAAATAATAGGGGTGTAACGATGCATCGTGACACGATACATCGCGATGCAAAAACGTGACGATGTGCATCGTGGAGATCTGCGATATCATGTGTATTCTATTAGTTAATTAATTATCATCTACTGTCTCAATCAACGTAACCCACACCAGTACGTCATGCATCATGTGACACGCCTAACTTTAGCGTCATTAGAAACAGGTGAAGAGTGCGAGACGCTCCGTCGTCTTTTAAATCCGAGAAAATGACGAGAAATTGGGTTTTGACCAAAATTGAGGTTTTCTGCCTGTAACATACTTGGACACCTCAACTTTAAGAAAACATAAATATATTATTTCACCAACATGATGTGGAAATGGTTTTATTTGCTCGCTAACCCGGTCTATAGGCTACAGGCTAAGTACGGTGAAGCTGCTATTTTTTTTAAACTAGGAATTTTAAACCTCTGTTCCTGGTATTTTCTTGGATTACTAAATATTATTTTTTGTTTACAAATATATACACAGCCAAAAAAATTTACATTGTTCATGCTTCAGAAATAAAAAAGGATTTTTTTTCAGTCATTTTTCGTTATTAATTTTTTTCTCTAAATATTTTAAGTATCGTGACAATATCGAATCGTGAACCCAGTATCGGGAATCGAATCGAATCATGAACAATGTAAATTTTTTTGGCTGTGTATATATTTGTAAACAAAAAATAATATTTAGTAATCCAAGAAAATACAGGAACAGAGGTTTAAAATTCCTAGTTTAAAACAAAAAAAAGGACTTTAATAGCAGCTTCACCATACTTAGACTGTAGCCTGTAGGCAGGGTTAGCGAGCAAATCAAAACATTTCCATGTCGTGTTGGTGAAATATGTTTATGTTTACTTAAAATAGAGGTGTCAAAGTATATTACAGGCAGCAAAACCCGATTTCTCGTCATTTTCTCGGATATAAAGACAACGGAGCGTCTCACACTCCCCTTCTTCAACTGTTTCTAATAATGACGCTAAAGTTAGGAGTGTCACATGACGTACCTTACACTGTTAATATGTTTTTTTCTTAATAAGCTTACACAAACCTGGATTTTAAGAATGTCATAAACATTATTTTATTGACTGCTATTTTCTTCTCTTGCTTGTCTTGTAGAACAACTTAACTGAGCTGAAGTCATTTGGCTCACCTCCGGAGGCTGTGGTTAATGTCACCGCAGCTGTGATGATTCTCCTTGCCCCGGGTGGCAAAATCCCCAAAGACAAAAGCTGGAAATCAGCCAAAAACACGATGGCAAAAGTTGATTCTTTTCTGGACAGTCTGGTCAACTACAATAAAGAAAATATACCTGATACATGTATGAAAGCTTTCGAGTAAGTGGCTGTTTTTTTTTTTACTCAATCCCTTATTGACTCATTCTGATGTTATATAAATAGTAATTTCAGCTTTTTGCCCTCTATGCTTACCAAGACCCTTCAAGAATGACCCTCAGTTTGAGCCAGATTTTATTCGCTCCAAGTCCATAGCTGCTGCTGGACTCTGCTCATGGTGTCTCAATATTGTGAGGTTTTATGAAGTCTTCTGTGAGGTGAAGCCCAAGAGACAGGCCTTGGCCCAGGCCAATGCTGAGCTGGCTGCAGCCCAGGAAAAAATGTCTGTTATTACGTCTAAAATTGCGGTAAGCAATTTACTCATACTCACTTAATTTAAGACATAAATGCATAAGACCGACCTCGTCAACGTAACATGGCTGTGTCCCACTGTTAACACGTCGCCGTGCAGTATTTTAGCCCAGTGTCACGGTAACTGTGTAAATGATTCAGTGCTGTGAAACGAAGAGAATTTTTCCTCCCTGTCTTTACAAACTGAGACGCTTCTTGCCACATCTCACACAGGAGTTGTCTCAGTGATTGAGCTTTAAAAGGTAAGCGGCAAACAGGGTCAAATTAAACTTTAATGACAGCTGCAAGGAGTAAAATCCAAAGTAGGGCTGCTCTTTCGCTCGCTCGCTCTCTCTCTCTCTCTCTCTCTCTCTCTCTGTCTCTCTGTCTCTCTCGCTCTGTCTGTCTCTCTGTCTCTCTCTCTCTCTCTCTCTCTGTCTCTCTTTCCACTAGAAAACGGTGGCTTAGCTTAGATTTTGTCGCTCATCTGTATGCAGCCAACTAACTACGTGGTGGTGGTTAGCTAGTTTTAAATGCTGTAAATTAACCCACCGCCTTCTGAAGGCTGTAGTGAGTTTAAAGTGTCGCTCAGTGTACTTTATACTGCCGAACACACTGCAGCGCCTTAATGTTTCGTGGCATACATGGCATTTTTTGTGCGTGTGTGGGCAGAAGGTCAAATATTTGAATATTATTCTAATAATGTCTTGAAAATTTTAAATAGTCATTTTGCCTGAAATGCCCATCTCTAATATATACATATCGCCGCTGTCGAATGAAAACCATGTCCAGCTACAAAATTTTAATTTTTCAGGAACACGAAAAAACACTTTTTATCATCACTAATCATTCAGAATAAATCAGAAGTTAACAGTGTGATTTGTCAGCTTTTCATTGGTCATTTAGATGTTAACTGCTATGGGGGAGGTTTTTGCCCACATTCCATAT
>JAOUQW010000031.1:6952449-6962768 GCA_028565825.1 Olivaichthys viedmensis | reverse complement strand
CGCGCCTCGGCTCTACTCCATCCCTTTTTCCGCGACATCTGCGGTGCATCTCAATACAGACGCCACGGGATTTTCATGCATATTGGAAATGCGCGTGAACGGCCAGAAATGGGAGACGTGCACGGGTACGTGGTAAGAACGTTTTTGTTTTTTTTCGTTGTTGTTGCGTTTTTCGCGTGGCATGGAGAATGCGCCGCGCTCCTGATCGCACAGAAAGATGACGCCGTGCACTTGAACATGGAAAGGTCTTGTCGCGCAGGGTTTCAGGCAACCTGGAGATGCTTCTGAGCGCAGTGCATCGGAAAGGCTCGGGTAGGAATCAGAAGGAAAAGGGGCGCGAGCTGGTGGCACGATGATCAGTCGTCCAAAAAAAAAAAAAAAACCACGGCGAAGACGAGAACATCTGGTTTAAATCGTAGCCTTCAAGCCATTGCACGCGACACATTTCATCGCTCAGGTGCACGAAGGAGAATGAATGAACGAATGAATGAATGAATGAATGAATGAAATCAATCAATAGAAAGGGCATGCATTTTCCTTTAGATTGCGCATGGAAAACATCTTGGTAACATTAATCTCCATGAAGCTCCTAATGAGGTAGACGCATTATTGATGTATTTTTTTTTGCTTCTGTGTCCTGTCAGTGCTCCAGGAGAAGAAGAACACGCTGCTCAACCTGGGGATGCGCCGCACAATTGGCGAAGTAGACTAAGGCTGTGATCGAAGAAGATTGGTGATCTCAACCAACCCCGTTTGTACCATGAACAGCACTGCCTGGCCTTTGGACCTGGCAGATTTTGCTAGGAGCCAGGCCATTAATAGCACCCTCGGTCAGAGTTCTGCCAGCGGCTGGGCCTTGATTCACACCGCTACTCTGACCTCTTGCTCCCTCCTCCTCGTTCTTATCTTCTGCCTGGGCTCCTATGGCAACCTGGTGGTGTTCCTCTCCTTCTTTGACCCGGCATTCCGCAAGTTCCGCACCAACTTTGACTTTATGATCCTCAACCTGTCCTTTTGCGACCTGTTCATCTGCTGCGTTACGGCACCCATGTTTGCGCTCATCCTCTTCCTGGACGTCGGAGACAGCGGAGGCGGAGTGTCAAAGGGCTTCTGCTTCGCCTTCCATCTCACCAGCTCAGGTTTCATCATCATGTCGCTGGAAACGGTAGCAGTCATTGCCCTGCATCGGTTGCGCATGGTCCTGGGCCAGCAGCCGAACCATGCCGCCTCCTTCCCCTGCACCTTGTCCCTCACTGCCTTGCTGTGGACCTCTAGCTTCACCCTGGCGGCCCTGGTCACCTTACGAGCCTACCCCAAGAGTTCCGGTCCCTGCCTGCCTCACTTTGGTCTCACGGGGAACCGGGCAAAAGTGGTGTTGTACGTGTACCTTGCGGATTTTGCTTTTTGTGTGGGTATAGTGTCCATGTCATACCTGATGATTGCCCAGGCATTGCGAAAGAATGCCATGGTGCGGAAGTGTTCTGTCATCATGGTGGGCGCCACGCGTCCCCCAGCCGCTCCGCCGGCCTTCATTGCTGCCGGATTCGAAAGCATACAGTGCACTGTCCAGGTGCCCTCACTATATCGCAACCAGACGTACAACAAGCTCCAGCATGTGCAGACGCACCCATTTACAAAGAGGAGCGGTCAGGCCCTGGTGCCTGGGGCTGCTGCAGGTGCCACCTGCTGCCAGCTGGTCTCCACAGCCAACCTGTCTACAGCCAAGGATTCCAAGGCTGTGGTAACGTGTGTGGTCATAGTCATATCTGTGCTTCTATGCTGCCTGCCCATGGGTGTGGCTTTGGCGCAGGATGTTTTGTCGCCAGAAAACACCTTTGTCCACTACCAGTTTGAGCTGTGTGGATTTGCCCTGATCTTTCTCAAGTCAGGCATAAACCCGTTTGTGTACTCCCGAAACAGTGCTGGCCTGCGACGGCGCGTGCTCTGCTTCCTCCACTGGCTGGCATTCGGCTCCCTCTGCTGCAAGCACAAGACCCGTTTGCATGCCATGGGCAAGGGAAGCCTGGAGGTAAACCGCAACAAGTCCTCGCACCACGAGACCAACTCGGCCTACGTGCTCTCGCCAAAGCCACAGAGGAGGCTGGTGGACCAGGCGTGCGGGCCTAGCCACTCGCGGAACAGCATGCCCAGTCCGCACGCCACAACTGGACGCAAATCCCGTCCTCCGAGCACCTCCACACCCATAAACACCCGCATAGAGCCCTACTATAGCATCTACAACAGCAGCCCCTCAGCTGGACCCAGTTCGCCCAACAGCCTGAAACCAGTGAACTCTGAGACCACTGGCTTTGCTAAGAGCTTCGTGGCCATGCACTATCACATCCACCAGGAGGCACTGCATGACTTTGACAGTACTTCGGCCCATCAGATCCCCACACCTTCAGTATGAGCTCTGTACTACCACTAAGCATATCAGAGCGATAGAATGTCACAGTGTTTGCTTCACGCGGTGTATAGGAGAGCATTTACAGTGTTTTTGAGGGACTGTGCGCATTAAAACAGAGTGGATGCTAATTTAGACTATCCACAAAGTGTTATTGATGTTTCTTTGACTGAAGGATATTCTATTTTTACATTGAAATGGAGTTTTTAATAAGGTGTTAAAGTGTGGCTTTTCATTGAGATAACGTAATTGTGAAGTTGTTATACATTTTATGTCTTATTAAATGTTTCGCAAGTGTATTTTTCCTATGTTGATGTCTTTATTTTGAAGAACAAAATAACTTGCCAACCAAGGGAGAGATGGAGCTGGAACAAGATTCATTGTGTGAGGCCCATCAGAACTAGAGTTTAAGACAGGCATACGATTCTCTAGAGATGCAGATATGAAAATTGTCATGGCCCATTGTCTATATCTATTAATACGAATGCTCGCCGATGTAGATTTGCTACAATTGAGCATAAAAAAACATAAATAGAAATGAACATATTCACCAACTTCGTTATGTAAGTAAAATCATGTCTTGTGTCAAACTTGTGCTTAAATTGTCCTGGAGAACTACATTCTAAGAGTTTAGTTTCAAACCTAATACGTGATACAGCTAAGCCAGTTTGTCCAGAGCACCTGAAGACTATAACAACGGAGGATAGCTTTAAAAAGCAGGATGAAGATACTACCAAATAACTGATTCAGAACACAGGCTAATTTACCATCATAGCGACACAAAATATTAATCCTAATTTTGAATTGATACCAGTAGCTGTTTTAAGCTGGGGTTTTTTTTCTTTTTTTCCCCCCAGAATCTAAAATTAAATTGTTAGCCCAACATTGTCTTTTACAGCACTGCTACGCTGGACAATTTTTAACTGGTGTTCATTTTATTTCAAGAACGTAATTAATGGAACTGTTTGCATTCAACAGCATAGATCAGAAGAAATGCGGCACCGGGGGATTTACTGCCCTTCAACATTTGGTTACAACCTTTACCTGCTAACATCTGAACATTAGATCCAGGTTGGAAGTAAACCCTGCCAACAGGTAGATCTCCTGCTGCAACATGGCCTATATTATTAAAAAAATGGTAGTCAACTTCTGCGTCCCAGGAGAGATCACTGGTAAATAGCACTTCCTGTAGATGAACACATTCACATTCTAGTGGCCACAGGAAAAGCTGAAACAGGGTATTTCTCAATTTCTCACAAATATGTGATTTTTAATATGGAGTGCAATGGGGCTGTTTCATTAAAACAGAGGAAATAATTTTGTTTTTAAAGTACTCTTAAATGTAAGGTCAAGTGAGCATGTTAGTGTATACTGACATTTTACTTAAAGACTGAAAACTTATTTCTAAGGAATATTAAATGCTATGCAAATTAAGAGTAACCAAAACATATTCATCATATATATATATATATATATATAATTATTTATACACACACACTAAATATTATAAATAAATCTAGTTTTGTTGTTTTTTTAAAAGAAAAAGCTTAGTATAAAGTAAACACTAATAACGTCCTCTTTTACTTCTGGTACTTGAAAGACTGGTTAATGCAAGGTGTATGGTACCAAGTACGAACTTTTATACTTGATTTTGCAGGACTCGTGCCCTCTTATGTGGGGTAATGACACTTGCCATAATTTCAAAGCCATGCATGTGTGCTCAGATGTAGTCCAAAATAAAAACTGACAGACTGTATTCTTGCCTTATTAGCCTTTTCCTCTTTATCCTTACATTGCTTAAGTATGCAAAAGGTAGAAAATCACTGTTCCACTACTTGTGCAGGGCATTCTACCTTTTTTATTTTCAATGATCAAATTGTTTAAATTCTTGAATCCCTGCTTTACTTAAAAATGTCAAATGTAAATGTAAGCATGTAATTAACAGATATTGTGTGAAATAAATAGCAACAGTTAAAACAATCCAATATATCTCCCTACAGAAACGATTGCATTAAATTTACAAAAACATTCATGGGGAGTCATTAAAATGTGCCAAAAAAAAAAAAAAAGGAGTTGCAAAAACAGATATTGACCATCAGATCAGGGAAATGAAACAGTTTCACCTTTTTCAAGTCTCATGAGGACCGCCAATTCCAGATTTTCCAGAATTAACATACTTTCAACAACATAACAGCTGCTACAGAGGACAAACTGTCTACTCAGAGCTCAATCTAGAGCAAGTGCTCAGTGTTTTTAAAGGGATAATGAGGAATTCCTGGGTTCGGGCAGTCCTCTCCTTCCGAAAATGCATTCCACTCCAAATTTCACGCCAACCATAATATTTTTCCTCTTCTAAAACTTGTCCATTTGTCTACTTTGTATCTTAGTTCTAGCTAGGGACGGAGAGAAGGCCGTTCTCATCGGCTGTGTCCAAGACTTTACAGATCACTGGAGACTCAACCTGAAGAGGGAAAGAAAAAAGAAAAGAAAAGAAAAAAAGAAGAGAATTAAAATCGCATTCTCCTTTTTAAGTTAAGTTGAGAAAACTCGGCATAGAGCACTGATTTTTATTTTGGAATATTAACAAGTTACAACTTGGGCTCTCACCCCGAGAATATACTGGCAGGTCTGGGGTTCCAACAGATACACAACAACAGCATGAGGAGACTCTGATTCTTTACACCTAAAAGTGAAAGACAGAATGGCAGCATTTGTACAAATTCACACTGGCTCAAACGGTTGGTTTTACAGATTACTGAAGTGACTCACTTGAGCTTCACAACGACCTGCCTCGGCTTCCCTGTGAGGTCACACACATCTCCATGGCCGTAGAAGTGGGACGCCACCCTGGTGGCATATTACAAGTCAGTAAAATGAAGGATATCACTATAATGCATTCTACTTTCATAGGTACTGAACACATGCTAGGACAATGCACAGATGCCATACTTCACTTTCTGGGTTCCGTCCTCTTTGAGCTGGTAGGTGCGAGCCACGTTCTTCTTGGACCACTCTAAATGCTCTTCGTGATTCCAGCTGCCCACCACTACAATATTCTTTCCTTGTTCTTTGTCCTGGGGCAACATGAAAGCAAGGAAGCGACTTGGTCACTCAAACACTCATACAGAACCATATAAATTCTGTACAGAAACCATATAATCCATTTTTATACCTAGTCACTATAGCCACCCTAGGTAATTACATAATATTAAATAAATTGGTCATGTTTAGTATTTGTTTTAAGTATTTCTCTGCAGTCACTGGCTCTCTGAAGTCTGTGATCCATAGATAGCACTAGATACTGGGTATTTTCCTCGGTAAAGCTCTGCCAGGCTTGTAGTGCAGCCATTTTTAGTTCCTGTTTGTTTCAGGGGCTTTTTGTCATGAACTAATGCAACAGCTCAACAACCAATTGTCCACTGGTCCCCTGAAAAGAGGGGACTAATATATATTTCATTCCTAGATGGTTCACTAACAGGTGGAAATAACCTCAAATTAATACAACATTCTGCACTTTAATCTCATGGTTACTGTGTTGCTCAAATCCAAAGTGCCGAAGCGTAGAACCAAACAACTGTGCTACTTACAGACAGTATGTTCCACAGCAAGTGCTGCATGTTTAATTTACATAACATTCCCTTTGCTCTCACCTCATGATACTGATGAACATGTTTTCCATAACAGAATTCGTATTTCCACCAGCCCACGCCCTAAACAGACGAGTACAGGGTGATGAGTGAATCGTGGTTTTATCAAGCCTAAAGAGCAGCAATTCCGATAAAACAGAGCAGCGATCGTGGGCAGAAAACTGCTTTTATAGTTATCTAGGATCATTTTCTACTTTCACATGTAAATAATGTTCATGGGGAAGCTTACAAAACCCTCACCCCGTGCAGACAGTACAAGCCACTCAGGAATTCCCTGATTAGCTGATCGTCAGTCAGGCGAGAGATGTGGGTGGTGCCCACTGTGACCTGGGTGTGCCCACCCACTGCCATGGGTTTGTGGGTAGAGGTAAAGGTCTCCTCCCGCACAGGCGATGTGTCCTCCTGAAAGTGGAAAGGGACAAAAATGCTAAATATCCCCAAAATTGTTTTCTTATTAGACCAGAGACATTGTGAGAGGGCGTGTCTGTGAAGTAACTTTTAGGCCAATATTTAAACTGGATGTGAAACAAAGTAGGAAATATGAAGGTGTGTACAAGAGGTAAACTTTGAATAACTTACCAACTGCCATGTCAAAGAATCAGTAGTATTCTCACGCTAAAGAATGTGAATGTTGCATGCGTGTTACTCTCACCTCCCTCTCAGTGGGAGGGCTGAAATGCGGCCTAAGTAGCTCCTCCTGCTGCTGGTCCAGCTGGGAGAGGCTATGGGGTCGGAGGGGTGAGCCTGCCAGGGCCTGGCAAAAGATGGCATTCACCGGCGATGACTTGAACCTGAGGGCAATTGAATTTGTCAAAAACTGAAAAAAAGATCCAAAATAAAGCGATATGGACATTTTGAGAAAAAGAATGGGGACAGAGGCATTAAGTTAAAAAGGCAATCTAGAATAGAAACAAACCCAGTATTTCAAATAAAGAAATGCTCCTCAAAAGACCCAAAGTCTGAGATACTAAAAACTAAAACAATAAACCGGCAAAACCCTGAACAAAAATAAGAAAATCTCTTATTGACCGAGTACATCATGACGTGACTTTAGTAATATAAAAGTTCAATGTGGATGAAGAGACGGTCAACTCCAGAATTCCCTCTAGAAGTGTTCGACTTTGCTAGACATTACCGGAAGTGCTGATAATTTTAAAACCAGTCTTGAGCTTAAAGAAAAAGAATTACAATGAAACTATGCAGCATCCCCAAATGTTTAACCTCAAGAGATCACACATTGCATGTGTTATTCATTTTTGTGTACTTTCATGAAGGGTGCCAATAATTCTGGAGTTGATTGTAGAATGCATGTATAATACTACGGTAATGATATTCCTGTATTTGCACCCAGTTATTGGCTGATTCCAGCATAAACCTGTATGCTTCCTGTTATTGACCAGGTTTCCCATGTGGCAATATTTGATCACAGTTATTGACTGATTTCAGCATAATTCTAGCATCGAATTCTAGTATAACTGCATTTGGACCCCGTTATTGGCTCTCCTGTATTTATCGCCCGTGTTTGCTCCCTGCTCTCACCTGTGCTTACTTATTACCTGTATTTGGGATGAGCACAGAGCAGCGGCGTGAGCACCACCACTTCATACTCGCATGTGGTCACCTCGGCAATGGAGAGGATCTCGTGCTTTGCCTCCGGATGGCACACGTACAGCACCGAGGTAGAGCGAGGTTTATTCTGCTTCAACACACATGGGGTCCCATTCCCCATCTCCACTGGGAAATAAGGGGTCAGCTGGCCTTCTATATTCTTAGTTGGCACCTGTGACATTTAACAGCGGGGAGTTACTTTTGTATATTTATTTAGAAAGCAAGCAAGGCACCAAATGACTTGGCAGATAGTATGTGTTAGAACCCATGGAATTACGATAGATTTTCACATGCAGGTTAGTTGGCTGACTTGATTGGTACTTCACATACCTCAGTGTTGGTGTCTGATCTTTCATTGGCAGCATCCCCAGCTTCTGATTCTGAGGAGCAGGAAAAGCATATGAAAATCTCACTGGGGAAACACTGAAAAACATTACATGCAATCTATTTTAAACCCAGAAGCAGAACTGAAAAATGTGTTTGTGTCAGCGAAGATATCATAATAATATGCGCCACCTGCTGCAAAATCCGTGGGTTTACTCATCATGGTCCCCAGGTAATACTCCTGAATGTTCAGTTTCTGCAGGCCCAGAACAGACAAATCAGCATTGAAACTGCGTGTTTCTGCTTTGTACTGTTTTCACCAATTGTAATAGTTATTTGGCCATGCCATTTTTTCAGTATTTGTTAAACATTATTATTTAAATGGTACATATGTGATTATGTGCTTGGCATCTAAAAAACAAACAAAACAAAAAAACAGCCTTATTCAGGCTTCAGGAAATTAAAACTGTCACACAGACCTGGCCAGTCTCTTTCTCCTCATGATACTGCCTCACATGTTTACCATGGCACACCTCATAGGACCAGTAAGACTCGATCTGCAATGAGCAAACAGGGGCCTTATTATATGACTGATAGGGAAGTGTATTATGACAACAAATTCAAAAGTGTTATTAATATGAAATGGACATTTAGTTATGTAGCTTAACAGCAAATCAAAATATTAAAATGGCCTGTCTGAGACCCTATCTAAAACGAGCAGTTAAATCCATACAGTCAGAAATATTGGCACCCTTAGTAAAGATGGGTAAAAAAGGTTATAAAAAATGTCTTTGTGGTTAATTAGCTTAATCTCACACTGAAAATATGAGAGAAATCTAACCTTTAATTGAAGTCAATTTATTCTAAGAAAATAAAAAACCTGATCCAAAAATATATTTTTTAACAAAACCACATGTGTCACAATTACTATCACCCCTATAAATTCTTATGAATAAAATGTAACTGAAGCGTGTTCCCATTTACATTTTACTTTCACCTGAGTGTTTAGGAACTCTTAAGCGGTCATCCATGACTTCCTGTTTCACTGGGGTATAAATATGAGGTGACACAGAGGCCAAATTCTCTCAGTCATTCATCAACATGGGGAAGATTAGAGAATACACAAATGAAATGAGACAAAAGTGTGCTGACCTTCATAAATCAGGAAATGGCTATAAAAAAAAATAGCTACATGCCTGAAAATGCCCATATCCACTGTTAGGGCAATAATTAAGAAGTTTAAAAACAACCAGAGCTGCAACAAACCAGCCTGGAGGAGGACACACCTGTATTTTCCCCACACACATAGCGAGGAGAATGGTTAGAGAGGCAAACATTTCTCTAAGGATCACGGTTGGAGATTTGCAGAAGATGGTAGCATTTTGGGGTCACCAAGTCTACAATTAGACGCCACCTCCATGATGAAGAAAGCCTTTTCTTTCATCTAACCACAAACATAAGCGCTTGGAGTTCACTCGACGCTACTGAAATTTTGACTGGAACCAGGTTAAATGGCAAT
Organism: Olivaichthys viedmensis; assembly: GCA_028565825.1. Taxonomy (NCBI): domain Eukaryota; kingdom Metazoa; phylum Chordata; class Actinopteri; order Siluriformes; family Diplomystidae; genus Olivaichthys; species Olivaichthys viedmensis. Next base: position 6,953,266 of record JAOUQW010000031.1, on the reverse strand, counting down.
AAACACTCAAGGTTGGTTTTGGCGTAAAATGAAGGATAGTTATACAGAAAAGAACCTAATCCCCTCTGTTAAGAATGGTGGTGAATCTGTGATATTGTGGGGCTGTTTTTTCTCCAAAGGGCCTGGGAACCTTGTTAGGATACATGGCATCATGGACTCCATGAAGTACCAGGAGATTTTAAATGAAAATTTAGACTGCCTCTGCCAAGAAGCTACAAGTGGGTCGTGGTTGGATCTTCCAGCAGGACAAAGATCCAAAACATATGTCCAAAAAATGGTTTAATGACCACAGAATGGCTTTTGACATGGCCATCCCAGTCCCCCTGACCTGAATCCCATTAAAAAACCTGTGTGGTGAGCTGAAGAGGAGAGTCCTCAGGAGAGGACCTAGGACCCTGGAGGACCTGGAGAGATTATATATTGAGGAGTGGTCTCAAATTTTTTTAGGTCCTTGCTCTGTATTCCCCAATCTCATCAAGCATTATAGGAGAAGACTCAGTGCTGTTATGTTGGCAAAGAGAGGTTGCACAAAGTACTAAATGCAGGGGTGCCAATAATTGTGACACGTGGTTTTGTTAAAATATTTTTTTAGATAGTTTTTTTTATTTTCTTAGAATAAATTTACTTCAATTAAAAGGTTAGATTTCTCAATTTTCTCAATCATCTTTACCAACGGTGCCAATAATTCTGGAGCTGACTGTAGCTACCCATCCACACTCACCGAGCACTTTATTAGGAACACTATACTAATACTGGGTAGGGCCTCCCTTTGTAGCCCATCCACCTCAAGGTTCGACGCATTGTGCATTCTGAGATG
>JAOUQW010000031.1:6904179-6915857 GCA_028565825.1 Olivaichthys viedmensis | reverse complement strand
GATGTGATGTGTCAGAGCTTATGCGTTAATGTAACGTGTTGACAGATGTGGAGGCTTTACGTTAATTTAACGTGTAAGCATTGAGACAGAGCAAAGTTGTTGAAATACAACAATAACGTTAACCGAGACTATTGTGATATCGCAAAACGGATCCATACTTTTGTGCTATTTGTTTTTCAATATTGAAATAATGTTTTATATTTGAATCCAAGCGCGTCTTTCTTCCCCACCACAATAACATTATTATACCAATTTAGGCCATTCAAGTTTGTTCAAGTTCCACATGCTAGTAGTTATATAACCAGAACATATCTGGTAAAAAAATGAAAACGATTAAAAAATATTATTATAATAACAACAACAATATAATACAATACACAATTAATTGTTTACTTGTAATATCCTTCACGAAATACGTCATATGTTTTGCCACACAACTCGTGTAAACACTTTTGAAATGTACTGTCCAATAACGGTTATGACTTGATCCAACCACTGGTTGGATCCTGAATAACGTAAAGTGCACTATATAGGGTACAAAAACGCCATTGCTTTACACCCTATGTAGTGCACTTACGTAGGGACTGAAAGCCGTTTTGGAACTCATCCGATATTTAGAACGCCATTTTGCGAAACCCCGCCTTCCTCTCGATGCGGCGTCTCCTCTGCAGCCAATCAGCTGTCACTGAACGCGACGGCTCAACCAATCAGAAGAGGCGTTACATTCGCTCCTCGCGCCGTATTTCCGGGGCTGCTTGAGGAATGTAAACTATTCAACATGGAGACAGCGGTTGATAAGCTGGAGGCGATGGTAAGCGGTCTTTTTCTTTTTCTTTTAAAACCAACCGTTTAATGAGATATTCCGATATTTAAAAAAAAACTAAAATGTCAACGTTTAACATCAGTTATGTTGAGGAATGCAGCGACTAAACGCATTTCGGGACTATAAATGGTGGAACAGTCCGTTTCGTCCATCGCCTCAGCTACAGCTAGCTAACCTGCTGGTCTGAGGCGAGCACGTTCCCCTGAAACATCTCGCCACATCTGAAGACCAACACATTTGCGAACACTTTAGACTCCTCAGCGTTGCTCCGGTAATGCTGATATACCGAGTAAACGGTCGAAGAGCTTATTTAGCCGTTACGCGCCCGCAAGATGAGGACAACGAGCACGAGAGGAAAGCGCGCTCACAAGAGAGGCCGTGCCCGGGAATGCGCGCTCACAAGAGAGGCCGCGCGCGCGTGCCCGTCACGTGCCCGTCACGTGCGTGACCTTTTGAGGTGTGAGATTCAACAGGGTTTCAGAAAATACACTTTTTATACCACCATTTATGTCTGTTTCTCTGTATGTGTAGCACAAAGATTGAATGGACATAAAGAAGATGGATCGCTTACAGTCCGTTTCCAACATAAAAATATTATTTTGCCACACTAAGGACATTAAAAATCTTTTTACTGTCCCCTTTTTGCCCATTTTTCTAGTCCTGTGTTTTAAGAAAGCCCATGTAAACACTTTTCCTTGTTACGTTAACACTTTATATAAATCCCTAGTGGGAAATTAATTTGTTTCAACAGTTTGCATGAGATAAAATATAAATACAGTTAAATAACGCTCGGGGAATACTGTGTGAGGAAACACAATGTACAGAAATCCACAGGAGAGAACAGATAAACAGGCCATGGTGCCGTACAGGGGGACTGAAACATGCGTCCTAATGCGCTCAGGGGCCGAGGACGTGAGTGTATATAGGTACAGGTATAGTGGAGTATAGTGCATGAACTGTGCAATATTTCAGATTATATGTGTACAGTTACGTGCACAGAATATATAAGACCCCACGTGTTTGTGGTGGGAGAAAATCAATTTGGTTACAAATTGTGAGTCTTGAGGATGAATCGTTCTCGGATCACCACACTAATAAAAAATCAATTGTTAAATAAATAAGTAAATAAATCAGCGTTGACCTCAGAATTAGGGATGCACTGATCCGAGTGTTGGTATCCGATTGGATTTGACACGTGAACGCGTGTGATTATAACCGACACAGGTGTTGTACGTTAACGAGGTGTAATTGTCTTACACCTGGCCACCGTTGTGTCTGTGACATCTCACATAACAGCGGAGGCTTGCAGAGAGAGCGTAGCTAGGTTACCATGAGGACCGCTATCGGATCAGTACCGGGTATCGGCACAAGCTCGGTATCGTATTCAAAATGTGATCGGGCATTAATTTCCCAAAATGCACTCTGTCCACAGAATCTACCCAAGTAAACGATCTGCTTATTGTGTGGCCTGATGGTCAGAGTGGCTTACACAGGAAAGGTAGGCAGGTTTCACTGAGCCTCGCTGTAGACAGACACGCCATTCAAAGGTTAAAGGTGTGTGAAGCGGAGGGAGATGTTCGCGCCGCATGCCGTGAGCACGTACCGTAATGATGCTGTACGATCAGTTACAGATCCTAACACTGAAATATACATTTTGCACCAGTGATGGCATGCGGTTGCTTCTGAAAAACCTCTCACTGAATCCCTTTGCCTCGTTTTCTAGTCGAGTGTTTACATAATCCCATGTGAAAACTTGTAGCGCACTTCTGATTGGTTGCGTGAATAGTGGCAGCTGATTGGTGGGATTGCTAAATTACAGATTGTAACGTTAAGACAATTCTACTAAATATTGTCATTTTTGGCCAAATGCTTATATTTTTTATATATTTTTAACATGCTCTTGTTGTGTTGTGTATTAGCCACATAACACAAGTGTGTAGCACAAGAGGAGGATTGTGGGTAGGAGAGATGGAAAGGAATTTAACCAGATCTGAACAGACAGATCTTAGAGTTAGAGTTTAAAAATATGAACAGCTTCATTCGGCATTTTTCCTTTCTACAAAATCTGTTTATTGAACTTTTAAAGCTAATACAAAACACACTGATAAGTGTGGAAATATCCTGAAAAGAGATGATGATGATGATAAAAATTTTAAAATACCAAACCAAATAATGTAAGCAGTAAGAGTAATTAAAAAAAATACTTACACCAGTAACTAGCCAAGTTTCCATCCAATTTATGCTCATAATTCAAGCAATAAAATGAAAATATACGCTAAAAAATATTTGCGAACCTTTCTGCCGGGAACTCGTTCCATTAAATTGACGTTTTGCAATCAAAATGTTTCACATAGTGACGTCACTTCCTGCAAAAACCTGCTGTCACATGAGTTTTACTTTGTCGCTAAAAAAAAGTTGTGTTCGATACGTTTCCATCAACACCTATAACACAAACTTCCCCGACTTTTCCCTCATCACCTGATCTACAGATTAGATCTGATCTACAGATTAGACCTGACCTGATCTACAAATTAGACCTGATCTACAGATTAGACCTGACCTGATCTACAGATTAGACCTGACCTGATCTACAGATTAGACCGGATCTACAAATTAGACCTGATTTGATCTACAGATTAGACCTGACCTGATCTACAGATTAGACCTGACCTGATCTACAGATTAGACCTGATCTGATCTACAGATTAGACCTGACCTGATCTACAAATTAGACCTGATCTACAAATTAGACCTGATCTGATCTACAGATTAGACCTGATCTGATGGTGGCTTCGACTGAGTGGTGGCTCAGTGGTTAGGGCACTGGGCTACTGATCAGAAGGTCGTGGGTTCAAACCTCAGCCCCGCCAAGCTGCCACTGTTGGGGCCCTTGAGCAAGGCCCTTAACCCTCCCTGCTCCAGGGGCGCTGTATCATGGCTGACCCCAGCTTACCATGTATATGTGACAATAAAGGAGCTTTCTATTCTATTCTATGTTGCGTGTAGACTAGGTTACATGAAATCAGATAGCCGATATCCCAAAATTGACCCATTTCCTAAAGCTGAGACGTGTAGGATATGTTAGCAGCCATTTTGTGTTTCTGTGTCTGGATTATTTGGTTCAGACAGGTGTGTGTGTGGCTTTATGGTGCTATAATGCTGATGTTGCTGTGGTGGTAGCTCAGTGGTGAGGGCTCTGGGCTACTGATCAGAAGGGCGTGGGTTCAAGTCTCGGGACCGCCAAGCTGTCACTGTTGGGCCCTTGAGCAAGGCCCTTAACATTCTCTGCTCCAGGGGCGCTGTATCATGACCTAAATCGCTCTGGATAAGGGCGTCTGCTAAATGCTGTAAATGTAAATCTACACACTAAAATCTGCATGGTCATGATGCATGTGGACACCTGGACATCCACGTGTTGTTTTTAGGCTATGTGTATTTTAACATTTGACTCCTTACATTCTTTCATCTTCGATGATAAACAAAAGGTGGTAATAGTTCACAAACGGAAGCGCAGATACCAAAAAGCGTTTTTTTGCCAGCCGTTTTATGAACTTGTGCCCAACACAAGAAATTTGTTGAGTGCAGTGACACTAAATACAAGTAAATGGCAAAACTGCCTCTTTTGTATTTTTAATTTAAAGTATTATGTCTTTTTCACTTGTGAAGCATTGACAGTCTAATACAGTCTGTTTATATGGTATGCGTTATCAGCAATAAAACTGGATTGTGAATTGTGAACGTGGTCGGTGTTACTGTTCCGACGCAAGTGGAAGTTCTTCATAACAATTATGTTGTCACAGACAAAGTAATGGTATAAAACTGGGTCACAGTTGGTGGTTTAAATTGTTGCATGTGTTTTGTGGAACTCGCATGAATTCACCTAAATGGGTCATTCAAAAGACTCAAATCACGAAAGCGAGTCATCACGTCACTATTGTCAAAATAAATAATATGATGATTTTTTTTTTTACTCCAACACTCACACACTCTCTCACTTTGTCTGTACTACCATCCTACTAATCTTTATTTTATTTACCTTTTCGTAACTGTCTTTCCATCAGAATGAGGACAAGGAGTATACGGGACACAGCCCAGCTCTTCTACTTGCGGCATTATTCAAACAGAGCAGCTGCTCATACAGGGCAAGTTTCACATCTCAGTTTTCCTTTTTGATGCATACACTTTCAGAGCCCATGTCTGCATTTACATTAACATGCATTCAGTGGGATCTGATCATGGCGACCAGCTGTCAGGCCAGCTATGACACAGTGTGTCTACACTGATTTGTGTCGGTGCTTTTTCTGCATATCGATGTTAAATGGGAATTTCACATCCGGGTTATGTTCACCCTGAGATCTGACTCTGATACAAGCTCATCTTAAGAAGCCAAATAGCATTATATTAGGGCCCTGCGTTTATCCTCGCTCACTATTTCTGATCTCTGAAGGTCAGATTTTCCTCCCAAGCATAGTGAACACTCGTCTTACTGTAGTTGACGGTGGTGTTATTTTGTCACTATTTCCTTACAGGCTATTTCCCTTACCTCTATCAATCATAATCTTGTAGCCATTTTTAAAACCTGAGAATTCTTCTAGTTTTACACATTTTATGATCTTATGTTTTGTTATACATTTTTTGTGGTTTTCCTTGGAGTAGTATGTCTGCTTGGTTGTTCTATATTTCCATAAAAGTGTATTTAAAAATATGTCAATGTTGTAGATATGAGAGAACTCTTCTCCTATAATGCTTGATGAGATTGGAGAGTACAGAGCAATGAATATGAGACCACTCCTCAATCCAGAATCTCTCCAGATCCTCCAGGTTTCTAAGTCCTCTCTTGTGGACTCTCCTCTTCAGCTCACCCCACAGGTTTATAATAGGGTTTGGGTCAGGGGACTGGGATGGCCGTAGCAAAAGCTTGATTCTGTGGTCATTTAACCATTTTGTGTGGATTTGGATGATGTTTTGTCCTGCTGGAAGATCCAACCACGACCCAGCTGTAGCTTCTTGGCAGAGGCAGCCAGATTTTTATTTAAAATCTCCTGGTACTTCATGGAGTCCATGATGTCATGTATCCTAACAATGTTCCCAGGGCCTTTGGAGGACAAACAGCCCCACATCATCACAGATCCTCCACCATACGTAACAGTGGGGATTAGGTTCTTTTCTGTATAACCATCCTTCTTTTTACGCCAAACCCACCTTGAGTGTTTGCTGCCACAAAGCTCATATTGTCTCATCTGACCATAGAACCCGGTTCCAGTAGCGTTCAGCAAACTCCAGGTGCTTACGTTTGTGGTTAGATGAAAGAAAAGGCTTTCTTCTGGCCAAATAGTTTGTTGGAATAGAGGTGCTGTCTAATTGTAGATTTAGAGACTTGGTGACCCCAAAATGCTACAATCTCTTGCAAATCTCCCACCATGATCCATGGAGAAATATTTGCCTCTCTTACCTCCTCACTGTGCGTGGGAACACAATACACTTGCGTCCTCTTCCAGGCTGGTTCATTACAGCTTTTAAACTTCTTAATTATTGCCTTAACAGTGGATATGGGCATTTTCAGGCGTGTAGCTATTTTTTTATAGCCGTTGCCTGATTTATGAAGGTCAACTCACTTTTGTCTGATCTCATTTGTGTGTTCTCGAATCTTCCCCATGTTGATGAATGATTAAGGGAATTTGGTCTCTGTGTCACCTCATATTTATACCCCGGTGAAACAGGAAGTCATGGATGACCGCTTAAGGGTTCCTAAACACTCAGGAGAACTTAAAAAAGTAAAATATAAATGCTTCAGTTACATTTTGTTCATAAGAATTATGCACGATAATTGTGACGCATGGTTTTGTTAAATGTATTTTTTGGATAAGGGCTTTTTATTTTATTAGAGTAAATTTGCTTCAATTAAAGATTAGATTTCTCATGTTTTCAATGTGACATAAGCTAATTAACCACAAAGACTTTTTTTTCCTTCTTACTCAACCTTTACCAAGGGTGCCAATAATTCTGTATCTGTGTAGCGCTCTCAGTATTAAGTCAGCGTAAGATTCTTGACACACTATAAGAAAGCATCGTCATGTTCTTGTTTCATGATGAAGTCCTGGCCAGCGAGTCTGAAGGCGCTTTTCTGTCGGTTAAGGCTCGAGGTGCACTGAAGTTATTCTTAATTGTGCAGTCGTTCTTTCCATCATCTGTAAAAATGAGTGAACCAGTTCCTGAGGCAGTGGTGCATAGCTCATAACACTCCCCCCACCATGTGTATTGAGTGGCCTACTTTTGCTCATCACTGTTGCGCTAGGCAGACATCATGCCGAGCCTATACAAAAAGCAATCCTGTGTGTGATGACTCTGGACAAAGTTTTTAGGTGCGGAGCGTTCCTTTTTTTTTTTCAGCGCGGCTCGGCAAAATTGAATTCTCACACCTAGAACACACAGCTAGCGTCTTGCGCTTGGCTGTTAGCTCAGCAGGGTCCGTTCCTGGTGCCTACTGAGAGAAAAACAGGCATACACGTGTCACCACTTGTGGGTTACCTGCCGGTTTGACCCGGCTCCTCCCTCCGTCCGTCCATAGCCAACACTCGACCACACTATGGTTTTAAATAGCCTTGGAAATTATCAAAATTATTATTATCGTTGCCAAGGTAAAGTAAAAATAAAGCATGGCCTTTACAACGGTTTAAGTCCGCGTCGTCTTTTTTTGGGACGTGCACAATCGACGTGCCAATTGAACACACAGGATACGTGCAGCAGCCGTCTTGCGTACACACACACGCGTAGTTAACAGCAAGTATAACCCCGGCCTAAGGCCATCCCCCAACCTTTTTTTTGCGGAATACCCTAATAACAGAACATTACTGTTGTTTAAAGTCAGAAATGATCCAAATAAGAGAAAGTTTAAGATCATGTTTTTGTTCACTCTTTCATGAAGTTCGCTTCGAGTTGCTCTTTTTAGTGAAACTTTTTCTTCGCTGTATTTTCCCTAAAGACTCCACGCTTGTGTGTTGTGTTAAAACAACCTGGCCGTACCCCGTGAGGAAACTGTTTCACTAATCATGCTAGTCTCACGGGGAGAGATGTGTGACGGGTTGGTCAGGATGCGTATAGTCGTGCGTTCAGGTTAGTTGCTGTGCTGTGCCGCGCTGTTCGGGGGAAAAGGTGACCGTTGACTCTCGCCCAGAAATACTGTTGAAGTAAGAATTTAAAATAAAATAAAAAGTCTGATGCTCAACACTGATTACAGGTGTCCATCAACATGTCACAGTTTCGTTACTTTGCTCTTCGAGGACGTATTTATAAAGTAGTTGTCGTGACCAAGGCTGTCCAAGACGTACTGAATATTAAACTGTAAAACGTACTAAATAATAAAAATATCTATATTTATTGACGGATCTTTCCGGTTTAAAGTGGTCACCATAGATGCACTTAATGGTAATTTTAGTTAGCGAGCTAGCGTCATGCATAAGGATAATGTAAAATAATCAAAACCGACCCTTTAAAAAAAAATCTTTTTAGCCTTGCTAGCTCGTGTCCTTGATCAGTTTGTGCACGCTTCATCTGTACTCATCACTTAAAAGACACAAAGTCGTCTTTGTCTGTAATCTTTCACTAAAGTGCAGCGATGTCATGTTTTCAATTAAAAATGCAAGAAGGACCATGAAATGCGTTCAACATCGAAACAGTCTTTTGCTTTTCTTTAAACAACGATGGGCAGAAAATGAGGTTTATAACGTAGTCCTGTTGCTGAAACATTTATCAAGTTACTACAATCATTTTATTTTTATTTCTCTACTATTATTCTGCGCTGAATCAAAGTGTTAATAGCAGAGTATTGAAGTGAAAATGGAAATGGGATGACGGAGTAAACGGGAGAATGAGAAGAGCGAGCATTGTAGCCATCAACCTCCTTCTGTAGCTCTGAGCACTGGCTGCCCACACACACACCCACACACCACACAGAGCAGAGACAGCAGCTCTCCATGGTCCTAAAGCTAGAGGGGTTTAGTGTGTGTGTGTGTGTGTGTGTGTGTGTGTGTGTGTGTGTGTGTGTGTGTGTGTGTGTGTATATAAGACATAGGGGTGTGGACTGATTTGTAAGGGGCGCCTTCGACCCCAGAAGTAAAGCAGCAGAGAAACTGTTCTCGTGAAATAAAGTGGATTTTAAATCCGATGGTTTCAAGCTAAATTAGAAAATTGAAGCCCACTTAAATGTTAACTTAACCTTTAAAAAAAAAAAAAAAGGCTTTCAGAAAGAGAAACGTTACTGTAAACGCAACCGTAACCTACAGTTTAACCTCGATGGTGTAGACTTGAGATATTTTGTTGTGCATAAGCACTAAATCGTCATTTTTGACCGTGCCGTTGTTTGTAACTTGGAGAGCTTTTATTTGTTATAAACATGCAACTTTTTATGTGACTTCCTTTGAAATGCTCACATAACTGACACATGTTGAGACGGGTTTTAAGATGTCCATCGTACAATCCCATAAATCCATCTCTCTCTCTCTCTCTCTCTCTCTCTCTCTCAGTTGGTGGTGAAAACCTATATGGATATGGATCAGGACTCCGAGGAGGAAAAGCAGCAGTACCTAGCTCTTGCATTACACCTGGCTTCAGAGTTCTTCCTGCGGAACCCCAATAAAGACGTGCGGCTCCTCGTGGCCTGCTGCCTTGCAGATATCTTCAGAATCTACGCCCCTGAAGCCCCATACACCTCGCACGATAAACTCAAGGTGCATTCACAAGCCAAATCACTTCATATTCTCAATCGTATCATATATAAGCATGTGCTGATACCAGTTCTGTAATGTATTGTCATATTGGACCTGGGGAAACTTCAGAATATCACTAGATGGGTGTTTCATGTGGGATGAGGCGGTCATGTTCAGAACGGCCGAGGCACAGATAAGCGCACTGTCTTTTATGGTTTTGTATTTGGGCAGTAGTGATTTTCTGAACGTGAAACACTGATGCACACGTCAGTGGTGGGTAAAGCGCGTTATCCTTTGATTGAATGGTTCGCTGTTTGTCTGCGTGCAGGAGATATTCCTGTTCATCACACGTCAGCTGAAGGGTTTGGAGGACACCAAGAGTCCCCAGTTCAACAGATATTTCTACCTACTGGAGGTGAGGAGTTTATTGCTCCAGTTCTTTTTATTTATTTATTTATTTCAGTTCGTGCCACTCGTCTAACGCAATCATTAACATGTTATTGCAAGTTTTACTCAGTGGCCGTGTCACTGATGCTTTACTGATCTTCGCTTCTTGCGCAGAATCTGGCATGGGTGAAGTCGTATAATATATGTTTTGAACTGGAGGACTGTAATGAGATCTTTATTCAGCTCTTCAAGACTCTCTTCTCGGTCATCAAGTAAGTCCTCTTTCCCTAATTTTAACGTGTGTTCATATCGGTGTGGTTGATGATGGCAGATCAGTCATACATTATTTAAAGAGCGACTCCTGTGGCTTTTTTTCCTGATGTCACGCCCCCGTGTTCAAACACCAGCTGTGTGACCGGCCGCTGCACACCTTGACGTAGTCACGGTAGTCATGATGCCGCATGCTTATAATAATCTGGCGCTCCAATACAGACTATTTGCACAAAACATTTACTTCCTGATGGTGTGACGGCACTGAAATTAATGAAGGACGTCACGGCCAGTGTGAACTGAATGAATAAGTCACGGGAAGGGAATGTATTTATTTATGTATGTATGTATGTAAAATCCGCCAGTAATGGAAAATAGTGATCAAAATAAGACATAATACGGTTTAAAATCATGCTTTTCTTACGTTTTTCATGAAACGTGCTGGAGTTGCTCTTGAAAAGTAGACGGTGCTCACTGGGTACCAGGTTATTATTACTGGTTCTGTTTATTTTATTTTGTTTATTTTATAACGAGTATATTTTTCACCAGGTTTAGCTTGGAGACGTGCAGTTAGGTTTAAATGCTGCACTTTGTTGAGCCTCTGCTGTGTTTTTATCTCGGACTTGGTTATGAGATAATAAGTAAATAATTTCTCGAAAGCGACGTTTTTAAGACGGTATGTCTGCTGCGCGTTAGAGGAGTCGTGTAGGCCGAACGATTTCTCTGACTGAAATGGCTGAACGTAATCCCGCGTTGTCCAATTGTACAGGGCAAGCATGTTCTTAATTACACCCTGAGGAGGCCTACAAAATCTGGATTGAATGATCATCTGGGGAGAGCGTCACGGCCGCTGTTTCAGTAAAATCACAACATCTTTGTTAAAACAAGAGAAAGTCAAATGATCTGGAAACACAGCTTCTTAAGATTACCAGCTTAAAGCAGTGTTTTCCTAATTACACAGTCATTACATGTCAGACGTTTTGATTCATAGCCACATTTACCACCGCAGCGTAAACTCAGGAGCTGGCGGAACTGTGAAGTGATGCGATCCGGATGTAGGGTTTAATCAGGACTGCACTTTGAATGTGCTTGAAATGCACTTTATCTAAAGTTTAGACAGTGGGTTTTAACCAGGTGTCAAACACGCTAAAGGACTTTTTATTGTTTTGTGAGGTTTAAAGCAGCCACGAAATGCCTCGAGAGCCGTGATTTCGTATGTTGACGTTTGTACTTTTGAAACAGGAAGTCTGGTTTGCGATGCGCCGAATCTAAAGAAACGCAACCGTGGCGTAGCCAAGCGGCTAAATAATGCAGCCGAGAGTTTAGAGAGCGTGTTTTCAGCTGTGGGGGATTTTTCACTGCCGGTTTGCCCATCGCCACTTTCTGTTCGAGTTCGATATCCCAGAGCAGAGGTTTCCAACCACTAGGTCTCGGCTGGATACCGGGCTGTAGCTGTATGTGTGGTGTGAGATATAATTAACAGGTCAGCTAGC
>JAOUQW010000031.1:6874842-6899864 GCA_028565825.1 Olivaichthys viedmensis | reverse complement strand
TCTCTCTCCCTGTCTCTCTCTCTGTCTCCGTCTCCATCTCTCTCTCCCTATCGCTCTCTCCATCTCTCTCTCTCCCTTCTCTTTCTCTCTCTCCCCTCTCCCTCCCTTCTCTCTCTCTCTCTCTCTCTCTCTCTCTTTCCCCCCCCTCTCTGTGTGTGTGTGTGTGTGTGTGTGTGTGTTTTAGAGAATCTGCCTGACCCAGGAAAAGCTCAGGACTTCATGAAAAAGTTTAATCAGGTTCTGGGTGAAGATGAGAAGCTGCGTTTGCAGCTGGAGCAGCTCATCAGCCCAACCTGCTCCTGCAAACAGGCCGAGCAGTGTGTGGTGAGCAATTAAAAGTCACCATCTCGTACCAAGAATATGGAACTGCTGCGCTGGCTTTCCGAAGTTCCCCATAAATATTTAAAAAGTGCCAGGTTTTGTTGATATTTTGCCAAAACAAATCCTAAAAAGGACTTGTTTGACGTTTTATTTCCGCTCACACGCTGTAAATAAATAAACGTTTGCTGCATTTACAGAGGCTTTGGCGCCCCGTTAGTCCTAAATGTTACCACAGTTTTGAATGCAATTTAAGATGGAGCCAAACTCTGCAAATTGGGTCACGGTCAATAATTCCTAAAAGGTTTGGATCATTGTTAGACATTAGCATATTTTTCATGTAATCTCATAGCGACCCGACTTGGTGCTTAATACAGATCCGAGGCCGATGGTAGCGAGCTAGCCCGCTGTCTTTATCTAGCTGGCTAAAATACATACATCTCTTTAGTTTGAGATGATTTTTTCTGACTGTTCTGTGTGGTGGGTTTTTTTTGTCTCCTCTTTTCCAGAGAGAGATAACGCGCAAGCTGACGTACCCCAAGCAACCTACAAACCCCTTCCTGGAGATGGTTAAGTTCCTGCTGGAGAGAATTGCACCAGTGCACATTGATTCTGAGGCCATCAGGTACATCATCATGGTCTGATTTACACTCTGGTAGCTTTATGGAGCTCAACTAGTTCACCTCAAGATGTGTGGATGGTTGATGTGTTGCATGTTCTTGCAGGCAGTGACGGTTATTTGTTTTTAGCAAATGCTGAACACTCCTCATTTTGACTTGTTGGCGTTATGTTCTTATTTTTTTATTTAATTATTTTTCTAATTATGCATTAGGTATGGCCAAATGTATTGACACAAAAGCAGTTTTTCTTGTAGTTGCTTAGCTTTCAACTCCTTTTTGAATTTTTTTTTTTTTTTAATGCCTGAACAGTACAAAATTATTAAACGAAAACAAAAAAAATGTAATGCACTTCTTCCATGCTTTGCGTTAAGTAGTAATGTGTAAAGGCCAAAACGTTTTCTCATTTTAGTGTCTATTTATTCGTGGTTTTTAAAAGGTGAATGTTGCACAATTGGTCAATGACTGTTAAACTGTTTTTGTAGTGTCAATAGTTCTATTATAAAATCTTGTATTTTTTATTTTATTAAGCCCTGGATATATACTTGTTCGTGGAAACGTGTGTGTGTGTCCCTACTCCCAACACACCCGATCCAAGACTTTGATTAACTGATCAATTCCATCAGGTGTTTTAGGAGCAGGTAAAGTCTAACGGACTAAATGGCTTCTTGGGACTGAGACACCTACTGGTGACGAGGTGTAACTGCAAGTACTGGAACCTCTATCTGGCCATTGCGTTGCAGTAACGGCGATTTTTGTTTGTTTTATGTACGTAGTGCTCTGGTGAAGCTTTTAAACAAGTCCATTGAAGGCACCGCTGACGACGACGAGGAGGAAGTCACTCCTGACGCCGCCATCCGCGCTGGACTGGAACTACTCAAGGTGAGCGAACGCTCCTAAACACGTCATTTAATCACTTTTATCTCTTACCACAATTACTCTTGTTGCATATCACAAGTCGTTTAGCTCTTAATGGATGATTCTAATGGGTTCTTGAGTGCTTTTTAACACATTTCTGCCAGATAAATGCACAGATTGTGCTGTTTAAATCTGTCGGAACCGCTTTAGGGTTAGTGCGGAGTTCAGAATTAACTTGACGGCTCAAACCACAGTGTAATAAGCTTGCCTTTCGTTGGCTCCTGCATGAATAATTTGAGATGCCGAAGTTAGAGCGGTTAGAATTTCAGATTTCAGTCCTTGTAAACGCCATTAAAATAAAAAAAACACGTAAAGACCCTTTATTTCTAATGAACAGTTTAACAGCCTTCTGTACACTTTTGTGCCATAATCTGTCGCCCTCTCGCTCCCTCAGGTTTTGTCCTTCACCCATCCCACAGCGTTCCACTCTGCTGAGACGTACGAGTCTCTTCTGCAGTGTCTGAAAATGGAGGATGATAAGGTCGCAGAGGCTGCCATTCAGATCTTCAGGAACACGGGCCAGAAGATCGAGAGCGAGCTGCCACAGATCCGATCGTACGAACAGATGCCGTGTTTTTATTAAAGTTTTGCAGTAAACTTGGATTTCTATAAATAAATGTCACTCGAGGTTTAAATGATTCGTCTTGCTCTCACACACGTGTGTGTAGATTTGCGTTTTTGATTTTGCGCCTTGTCTGCGTTTAGGACTCTGATTCCCGTACTTCACCAGAAAGCCAAGAGAGGGACCCCGCACCAAGCCAAACAGGCGGTGCACTGCATCCACGCCATCTTCCACAACAAGGAAGTCCAGCTGGCTCAGATATTTGAGGTAAAAAAAATTTTTTTGACACGCAGTCTCTGTAGAAAAGGGAAAAAAAAGGATTGGAAAAATGTTTTCTGTAGCTCTTGAGCGTTAACGTTAATATGCTGATGGTTAAGATGTCACAGGGGAAGTTTAAGTTCTCTCTCTTTCCCTCTTACTCCATCTCCCTGCAGCCGTTGTCCCGCAGTCTAAACGCTGATGTCCCGGAGCAGCTAATCACGCCTCTGGTCTCTTTGGGTCATATCTCCATGCTGGCTCCAGATCAGTTTGCTTCACCCATGAAGTCCATCGTAGCCAACTTCATTGTGAAGGATCTGCTGATGAACGACAGAGTGAGTGCATGCGTACGTTTGTTTGTTTATTTGTTTTTGTTTGTTTTTTTGCCTTAATAGTGTTCCCTAACCCTAAATGGTGCTTAATGTCTGTCCTCTCTGTCTTACACCCACTCTCTTTCAGTCTGTGGGCAGTAAGAACGGGAGGCTGTGGACAACCGATGATGAAGTGTCCCCCGAAGTGTTGGCAAAGGTGTGTGTGTTGCATTTTAGGATGCAGAACATTAACCCCTCCCCTAGAGGTGTCACCCTTTGTTATGTCTAATGCTTGTTGTTTGCTGACTGTTCCAGGTTCAGGCCATCAAACTGCTGGTGCGATGGTTGTTGGGGATGAAGAATAATCAGTCCAAGTCCGCTAACTCCACCCTCAGGCTGCTGTCCGCAATGCTGGTCAGCGAGGGAGACCTAACGGAACAGAAAAAGATCTGGTAGGCAAAGGTCAAGGGTCAGCGCTATGCACAAGCTCGAGCAACTAACTGTACTCCATTTCCTTTTCTCTTAATGGTTTCAATGACAAATTCTTTGGAACACGAAAGATTTATCGCTTCATAGTCATTCAAGAAACGTATATCCTTAAGGAGAAATAAATCGATTGGGGGAGGGGCTTAAAAAGACCAACATGTTTTGTAGTCTATAGTAAGTTCACCTCTGGAGCTATACGTAATGGTAATATAAGTAATAAATATAAATCTGTCATTTGTACCTACGTAATGTTTCGTAACCGTCTCGACTTCCTCTGTCCGCGCAGCAAGTCTGATATGTCTCGGCTAAGACTGGCGGCAGGCAGCGCCATCTTGAAACTGGCACAGGAACCCTGCTACCATGACATCATCACGCCGGAACAGTTCCAGCTGTGTGGACTGGTCATTAATGTAAGCGTCACACACGGTTCCTCACCTACACACCCTCCTTACGTCCACGCTTGCAAACTAAAAATTGCACAACTCTTTTTCTCGCAGGATGAGTGTTACCAGGTTCGTCAAATATTTGCTCAGAAGCTACACATGGCTCTGGTAAAGTTGCTGTTGCCCCTGGAGTACCTGGCCGTGTTCGCTCTGTGTGCTAAAGACCCAGTCAAGGAGAGGCGCGCCCACGCCAGACAGTGCCTGCTGAAAAACATTAGCGTCCGTAGGGAATACGTCAAACAGAACCCCATGGCTCAGGGTAAGGACACGTGCACATTTACAGATTATAATACATCATTCATCATCAGTGCACCTTTCCACTGCAGTCCCATTTCAACACGCAACAACCTGCAGCATGTCGGCGCTGTCCAGTGAAAAACATGCAGCTCCACTTTTAGCGTTTTTTACTTTTTATCATATGTGGAATGTGGGCAAAAACCTCCGTCTACGCCACAGCAGCTAACATCTTAATGACCGATGAACCGCTGACACATCGCACCGTCAATTTTAGATTTATTGTGTTTGATTAATGATATGGAAGTGTTTTTCTTCATGTTCCTGGAAAATTGGAATTTTGGAGATGCATGCTTTTCATTGGACAGCGACGATATAGCACATCCTCGGAGGTTGGGAACGGCACGAAGAGCTGGAACAGTAGTCATGGAGACATTCAGACAGCTGCGTCCAGATTTTAAGGATCTTAACACTGAATAGCCTGAAGTGATGGAAGAGAATGTAGTCTGAAGTTACGCCATCAGTCTAAGGACCTCAGTGAGCAGAGGAGCAGGTCGTGCCGCTGTTCGGCCCTCGAGCGAGACCCTTAACTTCATCTGCTCGGCTCAATTAGGCTAAAAGCATCTGCCAAATGAGTACGTGTAAACGTAGGGATGGAGAAGCTCAGCTGAGGAGGAGGAAGGACTATGCAAAGCTTTGAAAGTCTGTTGACCAGTAGACAGTCTAAATGATTTATGGGGAAAATACATGTATGAACAAATATCTCTATGAAGTAAAGGATAAATATATAAAATGTGCTTTTGCAGAGCGGCTTCAAAGGGAAGTGTGGGGAAAACAAGTTTCCAGCCTGTAAGGTCTTGATGCGAACCTTTCGATAAAAACAATAGGGCTCATAACTTTGTCCTTATGTAAGGGGACATGTGGGGTGTGTGTGTGTATCTGTTGATGGTGATAAATGAGCAACTCGTCATGACACAAGGTGAATAAACTCAGGATGGTGGGCATGTTGAGTGTTTAGAGTATTAAATTAAGGTTGGATTTGGAGACTGGTGTCTTGTGTAGCTTTGAGAAGAGGGTCGGGGTCGGCTGTGTCTGGAAAAAGTTCAGGAACTCGGGTTTGTTAGAAAGAAAGAAAAAAATAGACTCACATGGATATACACACTAACATTTAAACAGAACCCCATCCTACACAGTGAACACACACTCATGCACATACAAAACAGTTCAAACACGCACGTCTGTACAAATAAATGAACATTACAAGTAACCATGGCCCTCCTCCTTCTTTTTCAGAGAAACTCTTGTCCCTTTTGCCGGAGTACGTGGTGCCGTATATGGTCCACCTGCTGGCACATGACCCAGACTTCACAAAATCACAAGACTTCGAACAGATCCGAGACCTCAAAGAGTGAGAGTGCCACACACACACACACACTTGCGTGTACAGAAATGATGGAGATGTGCGACGCTGGTTTGGTTTTGTGGTTTAACTACTTCTGCCCCTTGAGTGAGTGAGCTACTTCTGCCCCTTCTTTGTGTGTGTTTATTTATTTATTAATTAACCTTGTTCTATCTTTCTGACCGTTACCAGGTGTTTGTGGTTCATGTTGGAGGTGCTGATGACGAAAAATGAGAATAACAGTCATTCGTTCCTAAGGAAGATGGTGGAGAACATCAAACAGACAAAAGATGCTCAAGCACCCGACGACCCGAAGGCCAACGAGGTCCGTAAGCTTCAACCATTTGCTGACCTTTTTTTAGACACCTGAATATTTCACTTCGTTTTTTTATATAAACGTTCACCTCAACTTTTAAAACTCTTGTTTTGAAATTGTTGCATTTTAACCAGTGTTATTTATTTAAACTTTTTATGGGCAATAGAAACTGTACATCGTTTGTGACGTGGCACTGTTCGTCATCACAAATAAGAGTACTTCCTGTCACTTGGACTCGCCCAAAGACCCCGTGCTGCCCACCAAGTTCTTCACTCCACCCGATAAGGTAATCGCCCTTTTCATAACTTCATAACGGCAGTGCATTTCAACAGCCTGAAATAATCTGGAGCAACTTTTGCTCTCTGCAAATATTACTTTGTTGTTGTTGTTGTTCCATTTACTCAAAAATGTATTGAATGAAAATAAAGTCGTGTTGAACTGCACAGTAACCGTTTTCTCCCTGTAGGACTTCATTAATGATAAAGAATATCTCTCTGCTGAGGCCAGAAATGTCCTGATCACTGGAAAAATTCAGGTGAGCTCCGAGGTTTGCCCGTCGCATGCAGTCTTGGTAAACAGTCGTGTTCCGTACGTGTTGAGACCGTGGTTCTAGCTGAGCTTTTTGTGGGGGGTTAATGTTACAAATATTATTTACATGCCACTGACTATGAAGTTGACACCAAAATATAATTAAAAATTGAAAAGGTGTATATGATTTTTGACTATATTGAGGGTCAACTTTATGGCTCAGCATCTTAAAATCACAGAATTGTCAGAACCGTGTAATTCTCTCGGACGATCGGCGTATGTAAAACACCCCAGTGGCCTTTTTTTTTCCGAGTCCACTTTTCTGATGTCATCAAAATTGGCTTCTTTCCGTTTATCGAGTTTTCGAGTGACTATATACTGATTGATGTCATCTACAGCAACAACCAAAGCAGACAGGAGTGTTGGGAGCCGTGAACAAGCCTTTAGTGGTTCCAACAGCGCGCAGGCCGTACACCAAAACCGCCGTCTCCAACACAGGAAGCAAAGCCAGCACCAATTCCCAGCCCATTTCTCCAGCATCCCCCAAGAACAAGTATGAGACCCCCCTCGTCACTTATTGTCAGTTGTGTTGAGGTGCATGTTGTTTTTATCGCTCACCAGATCGAGCCGATTTGCCGTAATGTGGCGCCTCGTGTGTAGTGTTACCGCGGTGATCATTTACATGAAAGTAAGCGTTTCCTGCTGCTGTTTTCTTCCTGATGAAGGGAAGCGAGTTCTGAAGCGTCGGAAGCCGGTGCAAGAGAGAATGAAGAGAATCCGCAGATTGTCAAAGCGGAAGGAGGAAAGAAGGTGAGCCCGTTAAGAAGCCAAGCGCTGGAAGGCCTGGAGTCACTGAACGCACGCTTTATTTGAGATATTTGCTCTTTTTTTTTTTAATCTTTAAAATGGGCTCACGATGTGAATGCAAGCGAAGGTTATGACCCCCTTTTTTGTTTTACTTGTTAAATGAACCTGAATGGTTGATTTTTAGCGACTGGAAGAGAAATTTCACTTATTTCCCCCATTAATCAGTGCGTTTATCTAATGTTTCTTCCTCTCTCTCTCTCTCTCTCTCTCTCTCTCTCTCTCTCTCTCTCTCTTTCTCTCAGGACGATGCTCCAACCCCGGCTCAGGCGAGCGGGAGAAAGCGGAATGCCCCAGTGAGCGATGAAACGGAGAACAGCGTGGCCTTGAACCCTGTCGCAGCATCACAACCTCCCCCCAACAAACCTCGACGAGGCAGACCCCCTAAAAACCCTGCAGCCACGCCTATCAAAGAGAAAGAGGTGACGACGACGACTACACCTGGGAGTGGAGTCGGGCGGGGCAGAAAGAGGGCGACGCCCTCTCAGGATACGCCGTCGACGGCCTCGGCCGAACCAATCAGTGGCAAGATACCAAAACAACAGAAAGAAAGCGACTCCAAGAGAGCAGGACAACAGCGGCAGATTGATCTGCAAAGGTAGCGTCCGACTAGGTTCCGAAAATTGCCTGTGAAAGATTGACCTCCTGATTTAGCTGTTGGATGTAAACATGACTCTAACTGAGATGTGATTGTGGCTGCAGGCGTCTTTTCCCAAGAGCAGCTAGAGTAGCTGAACCAGATGAGGGTGTGTACAGTCCCTGCTCCCAGCGTCAGAGTGTGTATGGGAGTGAGGGAGAAACCGAGAGAGAGTTGGAATCGAGCCCAGAGTGCTTTCTCTCCCTCACTCAGTTAGTGGAAGATCAGGGCAAACCCATCCGCTCCGAGAACGGGTGTGTGTCCCCCCCAGGCCGCAGAAAGGGAGAAACCATCTATGGAGCGGGACAGGGGGAGCTGGCAGTGAGTTTGAGACAGGTTACGAGCTGTAGAAGCGAAATGAGCATCCATATTGGATGACTGTCTGTGTAACAGTTAGCATTCAGGCTTTAATTAGCATTTCAGTTGACATTTTTGCTCCCATCACAAGAATAAAAGTGTGTGTATATTAATATGCTCACATGCATGTCTCCCTCTCTCTGCTAGGTAAAGCGACGGTCTACAAAAGTCAGACTGTAGAGTCTTACAGCCCAGCAGACGCCCCATCACACACTCAAACGCTCTTCTGCTCCTGATGTGAACTGCACACACACACAACCCCGCACACACACATTCACACACCACCTGAACTGTGTTCCACAACCCTTGACTGTAGACAAATGAGGATTGAGATTTTTAGATTCTGAGCGTTTATCGCACGACGACACGACCCTGTTCCCTCTTATGATGATTCATTTGTTCTTTGTGTCTGGAGCCATTTTTAAAAATGAATATTTGGAAGCAGTTTTAATCTCCTATACCGTTGCTTATTAAATGCCTGGAAAGATTTGTTGTTCCCCTGTGCATTTTCTCCTGCTTTGTCCAGCCCGTGTTCAGAGATTGGGAACTCGTGTAGTGGTTCCTGTTCAACACTGACCCGAGATCTGCTTCCTGCATATTTACCACTGGGAAAGAAATAGAGCTGGTCTGCGATCAGCAGAACGTCATCCACACCCCCTCCTCTCTTGTCCTTTTTGAAATCCCAAATCTGCCTCTGAAATATAATCGATGAAATCCCACGCTGCTGTTCCAGATGTGGCATTTCTTTACTCGTGTATGTTTTTAGGTTCGAAGCTGTAGGCAAGTTGTTGACGCCTGTATTTGACTGCATTGTATACAAGTTCAGAACTTGTAGTTCAATACCTTGATTTAATCAAACCTAGCACAGATAACATTTGCCTTTTTATCCTGTTTTGTACAAAGCATAAAAATGCCAGAATTAGGCTTCTCTCCCAGCCCTTATTCTCAGTTTTGGCGAGGGAGCGACGCTGTAGAATTTTTTTATAGAGACGTTTTAATTTTGGACTGAAGATTTAAATGTTCAAATGCAGCGGTTATTGTACTGCATTCAAAGAAGAAAAAAAAGTAATTAATTTGAAAATGTCTCTGGTTTGTGTTTGTTTTTGGGTTGTTGTTTTTTTTTTACTGTTTTTCCTTATTTTAGGATGGGTCTGTTTTTATCTTTAGTTTTACTTAAATTTTCAGTCTTTTGTCCGTTAATCACAAACAATGAAAGACACACACACTTTCATTTTCAAGCCTTTTTTTTTTTTTTTTTATTCAAAGAAATGATAGTTTCACAATAAATAACCATGCTTGTACAGATTGTTTTAAATTTTGACTTTTTTTCCCCCCCACTTTTTTCTTAACGGAGAACTGATACCCCCCTTTAGCTGTCTCCTCGTGCAATATTGAACATGGTCATTACTACAGGAAGACAGTCTTTTCTTTTTTAATTTTTTTTAAACTTTTATACAAAACAGACACCCAGCCATCAACGATGCATTTGGAAGATGACTAATACTTAAAGAACTTGGCTTTATGTACAAATGAAGTACAGTGTGTGTGTGAGAGCTTAAACTGTGAAATGATTTTATGCTTTTCTTGAGCATGTGAGGGTATGTGGATGCTGCTAATTTAAGGATTCCCCACCAGCACGTTCGATATGTATCTGATCTTTTCTTTAAAATCTACACACCAACAAAAAAACTACTTAATTTGCCCAAAAGGTCAAATTTGAGGGGGGGGGGTTAATTATATCATCCTATATGGCCAAACAAATTTAAAAACAAGTCCCACCCTGTCCTGTAGGTTCCAGGTCTTTAAAACCACCAAAAACTCTGAAACCAAGTGTAATTTATTCAGCAGGAACATCACACCATGTCATCTGTCTAACTAAACGGCAAAGTTACAAGGAAAAAAGAAATGCTTGGGTATTATGAAAGCAGTGAAGGCTGTTCAATCGGGTGGGTCTCATTTTTCTTCCCTCGCAAATCAACTAAACATCCTGTTAAGTTTTTATTTTTTTTATTTTTTTACAATGTACAGTTAGAAAAATCAACACTTTCCCCTGTTTTTTTGTTTTTTTTTTCTTCCTGAATGTAC
The DNA here is from genome assembly GCA_028565825.1 of Olivaichthys viedmensis. Taxonomy (NCBI): domain Eukaryota; kingdom Metazoa; phylum Chordata; class Actinopteri; order Siluriformes; family Diplomystidae; genus Olivaichthys; species Olivaichthys viedmensis. Next base: position 6,889,531 of record JAOUQW010000031.1, on the reverse strand, counting down.
ACACACTTTCAATATACTTATTTACATATCAATCTCAGCTTCACCCATGCAAGCAGGTGTCTTTCTTTCGGAGCGTCTAAAGTGACAGTGATACAGACCTCTCCTTGTTTGGTGTGGGGGTTTTTTTTTTAAATGGCATGAGAGAAAGGTAGATGATCATGCAGTTAAAAAAAAAAAAAAAATGTAAATAAAAAAGGACCGTCTTTTTTAAATGGCAATATCTGCACAGTCATGACAGCGGGTCAAAATCTGTTCATGGTGAGAGTTGTGTTTCTTGCTTTATCACTCGATTTGGCTCAAGCTAGTGAATAATTTCGAATAACTTTCATTCCTGTGATTCCCCCCCCCCGGACACACACATCCTGATGGATAAAATCAGGTCCAATCTGAGTCTGTTACACCGAGTTGATCTCAACACATGCTCGGATGAGTGCAGGGGAAAAAAAGGTGGATTGTGAAATTGTAGCCTGAAGATGAGCAGTGAAGGCTCAGTTGCTAAGCAAAAGTTCTGTTGCCGTCTCAACGTCCCATGACTTCGATGACAAAGCTACTATTACTGCGTTCTGCGTTGAAAAAGAGAGAGAGAGAAATCACATATTACAAACAACCCAAGGATCTTTAAGTACCCCGTTAGGGGATTGTTGAAACAACCTGCAGTGGCCGTGCATTTATACATTTATATTGGCTAGCGACATTCAAATAGCCAGAGGTGGAATGATGTACAAGAAAAGAAAACATCACGACAACAACACTTGTCAACAGCGACGGTGTGAGTATTCAATTATTTGGTTGGAGAATCACACTATAAGAGTTCAGACTTTCCAGGATGACACATGGCATTGGTCAAAATGAATTAAACACACTTCTGGACTGGCATCGCTCACTCGTGTGTGATTGATTCAGTGTCATCTGGTATTCGACTCCTTTTGTCATTACTGTAGCTTTCTAATGACACCTAAATAATTTATGCTTATCTACTTCCAGTGTTAGGATTTATGTGGGATTATAAGTGGAATAAATAAATAAAGTCCATAATTTATTTATTTTCTATATTGAATAATAAATTGCTTGATGTGGTGGTTCTGTAAAAAAAAAAAAGAAGTCATTAGCAGAGAAAGTCACAGAAGCACCTACACTTTGACTCTCATCAAGAAATCCAGATTGTATGAATATGCGAATAAAAAAAACGCCCTCGACCCTACACACCCCATCCTCTTCCCCTGGTGCACGCGTGGACTAACAGAAGACGAGCAACTTTTTAAATCTTGGATTTCCCAGTGAAGTTTTCAGCTCCCCGTGTTAAAAACATGCAGCATAACCGCTGCAGCGACAACTTCTACATTTTGACCAGTTTGCGCACTTTGAAAGGAATCATCATAAAAACATGCTTTATAAAGTTCGGGTCGACTTTAGTACTAAGCTTTGCTTTTTTTCCCCTCACTTTGTAATGCACGTTTACTTACATCCACAAAACTGATCATTGCAACAACAAAAAACAACAACCTTATTGACAGCTTTTGTAATTAGTTCAAGTACTTACTTTATCAAAGCCCATGGCACAGAGTTTGTCTATTTTGCGTGTGTATTCAGGACTAGAGACGGGAGCGCCGGCGTAAACGTTAGACCACAGCCGAGCCGTCTGTTTGAACATCTCGGGGTTCTGTTTATACTGAGAGAACCAAAGTACAGAACGCAATGTAAACAACACGGAGCGATCATGGCATTGTGCGTCGTTTTTATTTTTCTCTTCTGTTTCTTACTAGCACACAGAACAGTGAAGACTAACAGATACTTAGGAGTATAGTAAATCTGACTATTTTACCCCACCACATGCACAGAGATACCTAACTGGCTAGTAGAGCTTCACATACACCCAGTAGATTATCAAAAAACCTCTCTCACACACACACACCTGATTGGCTACAACAGCGTCCTGTGGGTCATCAGGCTCGGCTGCCGCTAGTAAAGCCTGTAGCGAGAGCAGAACTGTGCGCAGAGTCATCGCCGCGGCCCTACAGAGTGAAGAGGTACGTGTACATTAGCTCATCCTGTGATTGCAGCGTAAGTCGGTTTCTATAAGTAGCTTTGCATGGACGAGTCTGAGGTCTTTAACAGTGGTGGGAGGAAAAAAATAGCACAAGGATGATGAGGCTTTAAGATACTGCAAACAAAACCAAAAACTGAGACACACTGCGTTGAACTGTTTTTTTTTTTGCGCTTCAGTTCTGTCCTCCGTTTGACGCGCGGGACGAGAAAACAGGACCGAGGCGTGTCGTGTACGCATCACGTCATCGGCCTAATGGCCTACCCAAGGCACGACACAGGACCACAGCAAGTGTTGAGCGAGCTGCTTCAGAAATGTAGTTAGCTAAAACACATTAAAGCTATCCTTTATGGAAATGTAGACAGCTTCACCACAAGATGCATTTCATCATCCACGAATGATTCTGCTAATTCAAATAATATTAAATAATATCTGGTGTCACCCAGAAGAGGATGGGTTCCCTCTTGAGTCTGGTACCTCTCAAGGTTTCTTCCTTCATGTCATCTCAGGGAGTTTTTCCTCGCCACTGTCGCCTCTGGCTCGCTCATTAGGGATCTAGATCTACATCCGGATTTCTGTAAAGCTGCTTTGTGACAATGTCCGTTGTTAAAGGGGCTATACAAATAAAATTGAATTGAATTGAATTGAAGTTTAATGATCTGATACAACATCTACGCTGGTGCCGCTGCTGCTGTTTCTGCCGTTTTCTCAATATACAAATTATCACAGCCTCCTCAACTCCCGCCATCTTCACTGTTTGCCTCGTTATGCGAAACCAGTAAGTGGTCAAAGAAGACATTCCGGTGCAGACGATGTTTCAGCTCTGACCTGCCCTCTAGTGGACAGAGTTTTTAATCCTCCAGATGTACGGACGGCACGGACGCGAGTATGTGATCAATGACGCTGGCGTAGCTGCGGCGTCCGCACGCGTACACGTAGTCACGCAGCAAGTAAAACCCCGGCTTTATGTTTTTATGTTCTCGCCCCTCAAACCTTCTACACTCAATACTCAAGTTAAAAACTTGTAGTTGTAGTATGTCAAGGGGACTCGTGTGTTAGAATCTTGAAAATATATTTCAAATCAAGTTCAGTTGACCAAAATTAAAAATTAAGTCCAGTTGACCAGACTTACCACATTTTCCAGACTATTATTTAGCAACCCTGTTGGCCCACTGAAAATTAGGACCGTCTCAGCTGAAATCAAAGCCCCTGGATGAATACAATTACCACTGTAAATCTGAAAAGATCTAAAGGGCAGATAGGGCAAGCTTGATTGACAAAGACAACCCAAAACTCATTTTTCAACTACAGATAGATTAACTCCTGCCCTTATAACGCATTCAGGGTTTTCCTTGCTTTTTTTAGGGCTTGGTTGGAGTTCCTGTAGCAAAGGACTGGCTTAATTGACCCAGAACAAAAAACTAAACTGAAGCAGTACTTTAGTAAAATCGATTTTACTCTAAAAATAAAAGAGCATCTGCCTGTTATCTATTATTTAAGAACTTCCCAAGCTTATTTTTCCCACAGATAAAATGCGTGTCTCTCGCATCGTGCGTTATGAAATAGAAGTGATAATGACAATGAACCCCTCCTTCTATGTCCATCAATGAAAGAACTATGCTAATAAGTTTACACACCATGGATGTTGCTTGCTAGTTAACTCCAACGAATGGCAAGGAGGTGTATTAGTTAACTGTGTAACTTAACTGCACAGAGACAGTTACTTTAGCTAGCTAAACTTACAGAGTTAACACACCACCTTTGCAAAGATGATGTGGGATCCGAGAAGCCGTTTTTTGTTACACGTGCCTCTACTCCTCTGTCGTTGCAGTTGTCTAAATTGCCGCCTCAACATCCAGGAGTTGGAATGCACACGACACAGACACTGTAGTGGTAGCAGACAGCCTACTGTAGCGAGTGTAAAGTGTCACTCTGTATGTTTTCTACCGCCTAGCAGGCTGCACATCCACACACACTGCAGCAGGTAAAACTTTGCTAGATTTTTTAAAAATACGATGCCCTCCACACTGCAATGCAATGCATTTGCAGTATTAAAATCAGTGATAAAATTGCTGTTATAAAAGGAAAACATAGTAAGTGCTCGCCCCAATAGATTAGTCATAGTACTTTCCAATCATGAAGTGGTACATTGAAACACTCACAGAAGTCACAGAAGAACTCCTCCAGCTGCCCTTTTGACCCTTTGCCTACTAACTGAATTTTTTTACTTACGAAAAATTCAGCTCGTGTCATACTAATGTCCTGAATATTGTCAATCATTATCTCCATACACATAATCTTACCATAGAACTAAAACAGCTTTTCTCAAAGGCCTAAATGATTTGAAAGTTTAAAGCTGTTGTAACGGATTTCTTTTTCTTTTAGCTAAACTGTCTTTACACCTGATTGCTATCACGATAATAGATGCTCCACGAGAAATCATTTTTCTCTGTGACTGTCCTGGTCTCTGTAATCAGAAACTAAAACATGGTCCGTCTGTATTAACTGATCTTAAGCATCAAACGTCTTTGCAGGAGGCAGTCCTACTTGCCTGACAATTATGTTTTGCTTGCAACCTAGCTTCATCACTGAGGAGATGAGCCTAGGATTATTGTGAAGATATTGATATATCGTAGGGAAGAAATTACAGTAAAGGCTGACCTGAGAGTGAACGTTGGCGAGGCTTTTCAGAGCTTGAGAGACTTGATTGTCAGCTTACTTTGCTGCTTGAGAGGTAATTAATTTACTCAGCAGGTTCTGGTGCAATTCGTTATCCTCCCAAATAAACTGTTCTCATAAACCACAACATTATAACGTACACGGCACAGTTAGCTAGAGATGCAACAACGCTTTGATGGCTGCCAGTTTTTAGCTGCAAGGGTTGTTTGCTTGGATGTAACTTCCAAAAGCAGTGTTGTGGTGCTGACTTTTGATTCAACCAAGCAGTTTCACACTAATTCTACAAATTTAGTACAAATTCTACTATCAGTGTAGGCTTGCTAAGATTCTTCTGGTGCATAGCTGCTTAGCCATCGCTAAAAGTGAGCGTTAGTTAATATGGCTCCGAGATCTGGAGTTTTCTCCACCCATAAGCTATTGATGCACTTTAAAAAAAAAAACATCTCAATGCATGTTTATTTAATATTGCTTTGATCTATTTTTATTCAGTTAAGCTTTTCTTTTTTTCCATTATTTCATCGTATTTATAATTTTATATATTTTTTTAATTCCTGTAATAATAAAATAATTGGCAAACCTTGTAAAAACAAATATCAAGTTTTCTTCTTTTTCTTCTTCTTATTAATGAGTGCATTACCAAAATTTAAGTACAGCCCAAATTAGATCAATGTACCCCCATTAGTCATTAAGCAGAATAAGATTCTTTTGAGCTAAAGCCAGCAGTGATCTGAAGGATAGCTTTCCATGCATATTTCCTTAATAGCTTATGAAAAGGTCAACTCTGCAGGAGACAAATCTGCGAATGGCCATCCAGCAGAGCTGTACCATGCGCACAGGCAAAGAAACCTTAATCTGCTTAGACAACACCACACTGCCAGAGTCCATTAATTTACAGTGCCCTAATCAGGTGTGTAATTCCACTTCTTCTTGGAGTTCTGTGTGCAGGATCGTGTTTGCCGCAAGGTTCTGGCTGAAGTAAACCAATTTAATAAGCCCGCCCGTTGCGGGGAAGAATAGGAGCCGTGGCCCAGGACGAGACCAAGCAGAGCTCTGTCATTGTAAAAGATAAGGGATCATGTTCTGATGTCCATCGATGTGACAAGTGCCATGATCCCTTTTATTCAATTCTTCAAAGCTCTAGGATACAAACTTTGTTTCAACAACAAAATTGTGCTTCAACAGTAGGCTGGCCAGTAACCTATACATTTTTTTCCTGTTACTTTTTGGGATGGTATGAAAGTCAACCTAGTGAAAGTCATGACAGTCATCTGCTAATGAAAGAATTTGCTGTAAAGAACACAGACAATTGTGTTTTTCATGTTTATTTATATGAATATTAAAGACAACCTGAAATCCAAACTTTTTTTTTTTACCCCGTTAGCTCACGTCCTTCACAATTCATCTGCACTAATCACTTAAAAGACAAAATACTTCTTTGTTCATAATCTTGCACGAAAGTGCCACGACTTTTTCCTGCCTGTTTTTTTGATGCTTTCGAATTTCCGGTTCGCGTTGTCTAATGTAATTCGGTCCATGATTAGATTTAACGTGGATCTGGATAACTAACCTCTTGACATTTTCAGTTCATCACAGAGAAGGCATAGGACTGCCAATCCATACAATAGAAATGTGTGTGCAAATAACACCAGTGTTACAAAAATGGCCAAAAAGCGAAGAAGCACTACAGCTCCTAACGTTGGTCTGCTCTGCTTCGTTTTCTCTTGGCCATTGTTGTGCGAGGCCACCGGTGTGTGTGGTTGTTGTGTGTGATAGATTCTAGCTCGTCGTGTAGAAGGTCAGTTGTGGCTAAGGCTGGCAGAGTGTGATCAAAGCGGCTGCACACAAGGTTATCAGCAGGTCCCATCAGCCTCATACCTCAGACAAACAGTAGAGGCTCGCTGTAATGGTGAGACTTCAGTGCACAGCGCGGTAATGGCTTCCGCCTCGGTTCCCTAGGCACTAAATGGTTTTATAATTAATATACATCGCTTGGGAAAAAAAAAGAAAAAGGTTCTGCTCTGTAAATCCCAGAAGAGCGCTGGAATCGAAGACCCGCCGAGTACTCGAGTGATAGAAATGTGACTTTTTTTATACATGATGTGCAAAAGCGGTTTATTCAAAATATATAATCAAAACATGAACCCGTTTCGTGAAATGTCAGGCACTGTGACATTAAATTGTTTCAAGTTCATGACAAGAAAAAACACATTAAGATTTTTCTTACCTTCTGCTGAGCTCAGACTCTGACCTTTGCCTGACGGGCTCTCTTTCTGTGTGTGCTGTGCATTTTCCCTCTGCTCCTTGGCCTGTTGCATAGTGTGACTCTTCCACATCTTTCTCAGCTCCTCCACATCAGTCTCAGAGTCCCGCTTGCCCTCTTGGGTGAGTTTAGCACCGTCTGGGTCGCGTTCCTGACCTGCGACCTCTGTGACCCCGGCAGTGGAACTCTGGGAGGTTCTGGCTTGTGGCTGGCAGTGGGGCTGCTGCTGGTCCCTGCTGGATGGTGTGCTTGGCTGCTCCTGGCTTTTGGGCTCATCTGAACTACTGGCTGTTGCTCCTCCTGTCTCTCCCTCCATCTTTTTTTCCTCCTTATCCTTGGGCTTCTCCTCTCCCTCCGGGTCATGCCTGACTGTGTGTGCAGATTCGGAGAAGGGCTTGTCCTCGCTCTGGAGCTGCTGGGTGGACGGCGGCTCCTCGCGGATGGGCGAGAGCTCGGGCTCGGTGAACACGTCTTCGGAGAGCGAAGCGTCCGTGCTGCGCGGGGCCGTGCTGCCGCTGTCGTACGTTTCCCGCAGACGCAGCTCCGCGTGATAAGAAGGCCCTGAGAACCATGTGTCCATGTCCCTGCAAGCAATTTATTTTATTTTTTTATTAATCTGGTTGTCAAATTGATTTCAATATACTGACATTTAACATAGTTTTCAACATATTGGATATCACTTGGGTACACAGTAATGGTTAGGGTGATATTATAAGAGAGGCTGCAGTGCTCAGGAAGAGAAACCATCAAGAACTACAGAGTACCATTCCATGGACGAGGGAAGTGACGACAATAAACGAGCAGTGCTTGGCTGACAAGTTGGTTGAAGCTCATCTTCCTTCCCAACCCAACAACACCAACCAGACTAACACAAGAGATGTGGTGTTCACTTTTCCATGAGTCCACATTTTGTCGTTATTTCTATTGCCCATTACCCATGCTGAATTTGGCTATCCTTCTTGCCAGGGTACCAAGATGTTTCTGTTCACTATATATGCTTACAACATAAGAGTACACCAGACTCATGTGGTGTTGTTTAACGTACAGAACGTACTGTATGTCGGATAGAAAGCCAGTTGAGATTCAGCCACAGAAAAGGAGTGACTCGTTGTATTTCAACATTATCTGGCAAAGCTTGTGCTCATCATTTTCTCTATTTTCACTGAGATTATAGTATCGGCATACTTGGCTTCGCTTGCTGCCATTAAAGCAAACTCGCTATGTCTCGTGCTCAATAGGAGCCCTATAGGTTTACAAGTGACGGTACCACACATTTTTATGTAAGACAAAGTCATATGACTTTTTAGAAAATCAATTGGCAAATTTCAAGCAGTATTTTACTAATTGATTAGGTGGTGACCTCACTGGTCACCGCCCCACAACCTTCAGAAAACTCCTCCTACTTTCATGGGTTCTTAGTGAGATTCAAACAGACAAATGTACTCAACCAAGGATTTAGATTAGTAACCTAGATTAGTAAAACTTCAGCACTGTCCAGTGGAAAAGTGCTATCTGTGTGTTTTTGGTTAAAAAAACAACCTGACCAGTACTTTTATCTGCTTGCTGTATCAGCCTATAGATGAGCAGATTAACTTTATGACTTATTATGTGTTAAAGACACAAGAGAACAGCCTAAGTCGTAGGGTGTGGGAGCCCATTTCTTTTGCCACATTGTTTATTCCTGTACATGCTAGGGGGGTATATTTATGATTTTTTATTTTGGGTCTCTCAAAGATTTTTCACTTCCAAAGAAAATAAATATTTGTTTTTTTTACTATCATGTAATTGGTTCAGCAATTGGAGACGGAAAGGTTGTGGGGGGCGGAATGGCTTACTGAACGTGCCTTCTGCCTGAGAATTGTGGACTAGCTTTCATGTCACTACAAAACGCACGTAACACCTGAGCGTAACGAACGCTGCAAAAAGAACAGCAGAAAATAAAATAAAAACCCTGAGTCGCTCATAAATTATTGAGAAGAGGATATAAACATCCAGGCGCGGGTAAAGGCTGCTAAAATCATTAACTTCTTATTACAAAACAAAATGGGTGATCAAAACGTAGGCGGCTAAAATTGCGCTTCATTGCCCTTGGAGCAAAAATCCATTTCTTGTATGATAAGGCTGAACGATGGATATCTGAAGCAATTGTACAGTAACACAGTGCCTCATATTCGTCTCCCATAGCTGAAATTCGCTCCTGACCAAATGTGCATTTGTCACGTTGACGTTTCAGCCAGATAACACCCTTCATTTCAATGTGATTCTTCTGGTTCTTGGACGCAAGATTCTTCATACGGTTTTGTTGACCGATGATATTTGTTCTGAAACACACTAGACATAATGAGTGTTACAACGTACTATGAATCAGAAGTTACATTAGTGCTGATGTTAGCCTACTTGGTTCCTGCAACCTTGCAGATGATTGTTCATCAACAATTAAACAAGTCTTACGTGGGCAAGGACTCGCGGATCTTGCTGTCTGTGATCTCTCGGTACACAGCTGCAGACTGCACCTCTTCCAACGGGCACATGATGCCGTACTCCTCACAGCCCCGCTCCTGCACCAGCGGGTCTGTTCGGTGTGGGTCGAACATGATGTTGTTGGGCGTTACCAGCAACACCCCGCTTACTGCCCCCTGGTGGAGACGAATAGTGAGATTTCCTGGTTTGTTTGCCACAACGCAACAATTCAAACTAGGGAATGTTCATCTTAGGACGCTACAGTGACATTTCTCAGCAAGCAGCACTTGGAGAATATGAGCCAAATGCTTTGGATTCCGAGGGAATAAATCAGTTCATTACTACACAGACGAGACAGTACAAATTTCCTTCGGGGATTGTATCTGTGTTGGAAACAGCTGTTGAAACCCCTCATTTCCAATAAAAAATAAATAAAATTTAAAAAAGTGGAAACGCTGCCATTTTGCATCGAAAGCTCTCCCAGAGTTTTATTAGTGGCCAAGTTCAGAATTTCTCCACAAACCACGAGAGGATAGCAAACTGTAGCAGAGAGGCTTTACAAGTGTGTGTGCTTTATGTGCAAGTGTCTTCATTGGAGAAAAGCAAGAGTGCTGACTTGCCTTGCCATCTGTGATGTACTTGCAGTTGATTTTGAGGAACTTCTCAGTAAGTGCCTCCTCCTCCTCAGAGGTGGAGGAGACGATGCGGGAGTGCCGCAGAGCCAAGAAGGCCGGTGGTGCGGAGGCAGGCGCGTCCGAGCGAGGCGCTCCATCAGAGTCCTAAAAGAGAGCAGAAAGAGAACAGTACTCATTTACCACACAGGGCTCTTTATATGGGTTACGTTACATGTTCATATTCATTATATGCTGCTACACCCTGATATTCTGCTACTTATAACCACTCACAACTCCGTACCGACGCTCCAACGCTGTACTTGCCTTGGCTTCGTTTACAGAAACCTAAACAAACAAGCACACTCAGACACTATCTTGTTAATTACCTCCTGAATATGTACTGAATGTGAACGACTATTTAAAACTTCTAAATTGGTTTCAAAGTAATCGAACTGCGTAATCGGTAACTAACAAGCTCAGATTTCCGATTAGAGCAAGTGAAGGGCTCCCACACTGCACATAAAACCCCATGCTTGCCTTGTGTGGCGTACGACTTAACCCGTGAATCCACATGACAGTTTTGGGGAAACAGAGGTAAGGGGCAGGCGACTTAAGCCTTTACCGTTTTATAGACTCTCCTATATCAACTTAATGTGACGGTTAGTGTGCCAAGTGGAAGAAAATGCCGAAGGAAGCAGAAACAATATTTCCTGCCTTGTGAAAAAAGGGAACTTGTGTATTTTGCTCTTACACCATCCAGGGGACAAGGAAGTAGAACAGGGGTCGTGAATTAAAAAAAGAACAGAGTAGCCTGTGAGTTGTAATCTATACAGCACGTTAAAATATGTATTCTCTGCTGATAAACTAAACTAATATGAGCAAACGGCGGTGACATCTATAGCCACAGGGCTTCAAACAAACTCTAAATGATAGATAAAGCAAATATTATTAATGCATTAAAAAAAAGATAAAAGGTTCATATATCTGCAGAGCCATTATTTGATTTGACTCTACCGAACTGTGTGTATGCGTGTGCAAAGGATTTATATGGTAATCAAAATGATGATCACATCACTTGTCTTGGCTGGACCTTCCCAGAACACCAATGAAGAACCTTTTCTGTTCCCAGAGCAGTTCGTTTCACCGGAAGAGTATGTATGCGAATGCTGATGACGAATTAATAACAGCCTCTGTCTGAAACATGGATTAGCTATTCAACAGTTGTAAGCTCAGAGACGGAGAGCTGTGCGTGTGAGTGTGTAGTGTGTGTATTTGCGCGTTGGAGGCACAGAGATCACCCAGTGCAGACGGCACGGCCAGAGAGTGGGCCGCATGGTCTGCTTCAAAGAAGACCTCCAGCCCACGGCTGTCTGCTGCCCTCTGATACATACTCCCACAGCTCCAAATGCATACACACACACACACACTTCCCTGCCATTATTCTTTTTGGAGGAACCAAGACTGACATACACAAGCTGGTGGTAATGGTTGTGAGACAGAACGCTGTCCCTCAATGTTACTCAACAGAAAAGGCTCATAATTGTACTGTGCTATTCTGGGTGCACCAGTTAAAGAGTCAAAGACCGGCTGTTTTCAGAGCAGGAAATCTTTTTTAATGTAATGTGATTTAATTTCATGGCTTTATGCCTGACATTGGAATGTTTCTTATACAATTGTATTATTCTTACTCAAAAATACAAGCAAGCAGCACTTGGATGGGATTAAAAGAAATTCAGCCCACTGAAAGGTCATTCAGTATAACAGATAATTGGTAGACGGCATGCTTTTAGCTTGCATACAAAAAGTCTCACTGTAATAAATCTAAATTTTGCTGTTTCAGTTACAACTCCTTTGTTCTCTGTTTATCTGAAATAAGTTCTTGGAAGGACGTGAATTTAATAAAAACAGGTTTTCCATTTGTCAATTTTCATTCATTTTCTATCTTATGAGTCAATAAAACCATACTTTTAATTTTAATATTAAATACTGCTATTTTTCTGTATGGCAGTGCAAACCGTTTCTTCGTCTTTGTCCTTTAAACCCGGATTCTTGGTGCCGAGCACAGATAATAATAGTACTGCATGAATCCTGGAAGATTTGGTGAGAGGTTGCAGGGAAGCCGTGGTAAAGTAACTGGTTCAGTTTCTTGCATGCTGCGCCAAGGCAATAGGATTAAGGGCATACACCTATTTAATCAAATTTTTAAAGCATGCGAATCCATGATACGCTCAAAAAGGCATGGGAAATTAACAGTCTAAATGAACACAGGCAGGCCAAAATGAATCCTGGTACAAAGTCTTAGGCCAGAGTACTCCACATACCGCAATGCAAAACATGAAAACAAACCAGCAAAACTGAACAGCAATTGCGTGTGTAATTTAATTATGACTGAAAGCCAGGTACTAATCTATGGAAGCCTGTTTCTGTCATTTTAGGACAAAATAAAACCACTTACTAACGAGAAGGTTTCTCGAAATTATGATCTAGTATCTCAAAATAATGAGAACATTTCCTGAAATTAGGACTTAATATTACTGCGGTAAAGTTGTCTTTATATTTAATACTCGCCACACATTCACAACTCTAAAGACAATAGCATTAAAAAAAAAAAAAAGCTTGTGGGAAGTTTTTTTTTTGCATATACCTTATGAACAGAACACACATGTCTATACTCTTTTACTTAGCACAAAAACCTCATTTACATATTGTTTCATTTTTCTTATTTGCATGTGATGTCATTTACACAATTATTCTTTGTAAATCACCTGTAAGAAGCCCACTAACTACATGCGCAATGTATCAGACTGCACAAGTAAAGAGTACTCCTTATTTCGGATCTTAATAAAATCAGGGTTATCTGCTAATACCTGCTAATATTTTATAACTGCATCAGTGAATACAACATGAATCCTTAACTTGTCATTTTTTGACAGTCCTTTAGTGTCAGAAATAATCATTTGTGATCCATATTTATAGAAGCTATAGTTTTCTCTTACAGGGACAAGCTGAAGACCCGTTATATGATATATTAGTGTGTAGTGTGTTTATTTGTGCACTGCAGGCCCTGAGATACTACACACTAATAATGTTTAAACATATTTCTCAAGTGTTATTTTATCAAAACACTCCGTGTTACCCGCTAATATCATGCATAATATTATAGCCGTATGATGAGATGGCAAATAAGGCATCAATATATGATATTAGAGTGGATATGTCTTAAGATTTCAGTTCATTCTCTTTTAATTTTTTACACATCATAGTATAACTCCTCTATTAAATCATTGTGGACAGCTTAATTCTACATTTCTGCAGGAACCGATCAGCCTATCCACCACCCCTCCAGCCCCTAAAAAAGCTTTCCCCAATGCAGAAGAGGACAGGCTCCCCTCCCTCTGACCCCAAATCTCCAGCGTCACACCATGCCAAGACAGACCAGACCACCCCAGAGCCTGAAAAAAGCAACCGAGGAGTCAAAACATGTCTTCCTAGCACTGAATTTTGCCTCCTGGGACCCGAATCCGCACAACACCCTCCGCCCCCTCCATCAGCGCAGGGAGCTGAGCACAGGAAGGGGGCGTGAGTCTAGCACATTACGGAAGGAGCTGGAAATAGTTGGGTGTATTTACAGATCTAATGCTAGCTTACTGTTTAAAGAGCTATCCCTTAGGATCTCTATACAGATATTCACCTCCATTCATGAATGCATTAAAAGTCAATTGTTAGAAGAAGCTCTTACGTTTGGATCAAACTAGAACAAGAACTATTAATAACTGTCAGTTCTGCTAAAACACTTCCATTGTGTTGGCTCAACAGTACTTCATTTGAAGTGTGTGTGTGCTGCTTCAAGGTTTGGGATCCTGCTTTGGAGATCAGTGTCATTAACAGTAAGCACTGCTTGGCACCATGTATGAGCCTATGATCCTGGAACTCCATACAGTGGCCACTAAATGTATTAAATAATACAAGTATATCTTTCTCTGTATGAATGGTTTACTAAAATCACTAAAGTGGCTTGCATTCCATAGGGTCCTACGCACATCATCGTACAGTATGACCATCGTTGACACATTGGTGTACCGCTTTTTTAAAACAGTTTTTTTTTTCACAAGGGATGTGTTTCTCCCCAAAGAAACCAAATGCAAGGAAAAGACCAAGACCTAAAAACTTTGGGGTTTCACTTGCACCCAGCGTAGAAATCACGATTACATCACTGTAGCCACTTTGATGTCATACAGTTGGTCTTGACAGGCTGCAGTGATTCACACTAATCAATGCAACAAAATTACAAAAAGTGATGGATGTAGAGTACTTTTGCATATAAACGGTTTAACACACAAATAGGCTTTCGGTAAATTGATAAACTGCCATGGAAGCCAGAAACGGTAGAAACTTATAAATATCCTTATAACTAAGCAAAGATTTGGTATTCGAATGCATTAGAATGTTAGATACGCCGCATTTACAGTTCATTCTCAGAATGGTATCTTGCATGTTGTATTTAGTCCATCAATGTCAAATTATATATATATATATATATATATATACACACACACACACCTTTGTACACACACTCATACACACATCTCCGCTGGGTAAATCCTTTCAATGCATACATTCATACAGGCATGT